>OX243814.1:20912034-21184534 GCA_945859605.1 Lumbricus rubellus
CTCCTCAGTCTCCTGCAATTGGAAAAGATTATCCTTAGAAAGAATCCACATCGCTTCCAAAATCATTATAAGAAAATAACTTCAATACTGTCCACATCAAAAAAAAATAACGACCTCCCACATAACATAAAAGAAAGCATATCTGGGTGCGGAAGCAGTTAAACTGGCCATTACACGTAGCTAAAATTAAAACTAGTAAACGAGTTTGTCATCGAACCTTAAAGTAGCCACCTTCGTACAATGTCCCTGGTGGACCGAATATCGCTACTTCCCACTCGAAGATGTTGTCATCATTGACGAGTCGAACCTGAAACCCCTCAACTGGTTCGTTGTGTAACTTCTTCAGTTCCAACTGGAGCGCCCGCACGGCGCTCGTCAGCGAACACTGAACAGCCATTTTTAATATTTACCAGATGAGCCAAACTCACACGGGGCACGGAATTATGGTTGATTTTCTAAAGAAAAATAAAATGAGTGATTTCGTGTTTTTAGATCCCGTTGCGATTTTCGAGCAAAAATGGCCGACAGTCTGTGACGTCATTACACATGCGATTAGACCACACCTGGTGTGGTAAATGTAAACTGTAAACACACAGGTTTTTCTATGGGCCTCGACTTACTGTGGGCTCGACCCCAACAATCTTTTGCGATCCTTCACCCCTTCCCTTCGGGATAATTTTGCGCTGCCTGCATATTCAACTGGCTTGATCAAGTCAATGGATCATGCATGTTTTATCTGTACACGGTTCATAGGAAATGGATAAATGAAAGATACTTCATTCTGGGGAGCCTGGGAATTCTCCATCCCGCAGGATTGTTTTTTCCATCAGTGAAAGGCAAGTAGAGCAAGAAGCAGATATATCACGAAATATGTGTGACTAGCCCTCGGATCTTTCACCATCGACCGCGCCGCTGTTAGGCGCTCAAATTTATACCAATCGACATACTGCTAGCGATTTAATTCACTCAAACTTTGCTCATTTGTTCTCATAGCCGTCTCCGAGTTTTGATTTCGAATGTAAGATTATAATGACGAGAGTTCATGTGGATGTTTTCATAATAGCAGTCTTTAATCATCTTGATGCACTGACTGTCGTTTTGTGTCTTTGGAGCAATAAATTGAAGCAAAATAGAGCCTACACATAGCACAAACAGTGCCCATATCGGAATTTTGCTATATTGTCACCGCATCTTCAACAGAATATGCTGTTACGTGTAAAGTGGCAATCACGTAGCCATTGGTGGCTGACTTACTTATTAGCAATTTTTCTGTCAATTGCTAGATGGCGTTAAAGAGTAAATTGTACGCCATTGATCGGCTCTACCTATGAGTCATCTCTGTTTTGGACGTGTATCAGTTTTTATTATTCTGCTAAAATTTCAGAAGAATATTTGTTAAAGAATAATAAATTGCGAATCCTTTTAACGTTCTTTTGGAGATGGATTCGTATAACGTGATTGCAAACCAGCCAGTAGTCATTGATAATGTAAGTTCAATGTTTGTCTGAAGAGAGTGAGATGACACACGGTCTGACAGTTGGTTTCCGGAGAGGTATTGGAGGAAGGGAAAACTAAAATAAATATGACTGCCTGTATATTTTGGGTTGTTAGCGTGCTGACTTTGACCGTTTCATGAATCACGTGATTTTATGAAATACCGCAGACTGCCGCCAATCGTGCAAAAAATCTGCTGACCCGCGGAGAACCTGCACTATCATGAAGTATCTGTGCTATAATCAAGTCTGAATTAATCGAATCTGATCAGTCAGCTTGTTGATTGCTAGTGTTTCAATGCGTAAATTGCAAGATTGGTGTGATAATAAGTGATGTAATGACCTTATTGTCGTTTCCTTACTTTACTCATCTTACCGTTGTTACCTGACCGCGTGTGCCATATTTTGCTCAGAATACTTTACTCTGCCTTACCATTATTATATATATATTTTTTGTCTTATGCTTCCTTTATGGACCTGGCATGTCTTAGATACATTGCGATTTTATGAATGCAACACTATATCATGGACTTCAACTGGCATTCTGCAGCACTCAAGTGGTAACCAGTCCAAATAGTAATAGAAGATAACGTTGTTGAATTTTTGTGATCTGAAGAAGCATCTTTGGTAGAAGAGTACATCACCTCAGTCACAGATATACAGTGTGTAAACAAACATGGCCGCTGCAGACTGGAGACAGAAGAAGTGCTCTGAATTTATAGCCTAATATTTCTATGGAAGTAAGTAAGTAGGAGAGTATGGGTCCACGATTTAATCCATTTGACTCAAAAGTAAAAACATAAGTATAGTTTCTGAGTATGCTGCGTGGACGGTTTCTAATATTAACACTAACCCTGATCCTAACTGACTCTCACGACACTTGACCCTGACCATAGACGACCCTCAGGACGTGTGGTTAGGACCACTTGCTTCTGCATCATTAGTTGATATCATAGCCATGCTAGTCAGACTTTGATTTTTTTAAAGCTCTTTTGAAGTCAATTGAATGAGTTGATATGATATTGCGATTAAGGATGTTAAACGATAATCTGAAATCCGATTATCGATTTCGAAAAAGATAATCGGTTTTTGCTGTTTTCCAAATGATAATCAAATTTATTTTTAAAAATCACTTTCAACAATTTTTAGAGATGATGTATGCATCTGTGCTGACAACTCAAAGCTAACTGCAGCAAATAAATGGTAGCTGTGACGCTGCAGTTCCCATGGCCCATTATGTCCAAGGGGTCGTTGACAGTATGGTACGATAAATTTGCGGTAGTGTAACACATGGCTTCAAATGTAGCATCATCACACATTGCGTAAAATTTAGACTTTTTGGAATGGCGAAAATGGGACCAAAATAAAATTTAACGCAATGAATTATTTGCAAAACCTCTTAAGAACACGCTTTAGTGTTGAAAACTTGGTAGAGTGCAATGAATCCCAGTGGCCACCATCTTTGTTTACGATGGAAAATTTAATTTTTTTTCCAGGGCTAATTCAAAACCGATAATTGGTTTAAAATTGGATTTCTGAAGCCGATAAACATTCGATTTGCTGGAAATACTGATATTAGCAACTCTTATTGTAATGGTACTTTTCGATTGACTTATGTAGTCATGTAGTCATCAATGTGTGATTAAATGACTGACTTGTGTTTGTGCAGGGCTCGGGTGTAATCAAGGCTGGTTTTGCTGGAGATCAAGTTCCAAAATGTCATTTTGCAAATTAGTAAGTAGCTATTTCAGGATTTCTTGGATATGGTGGAGGTGCTTGGTTGTCATTATTAGCTAAAATGCATTCAATTATGCCATCATCTGGTGATTCATTTAGATTTGAGTAAGGCTGCTTCTTGAGCACTGTCTGAGTATACCATAATAAGGATATTTATAAGTTCGGATGATGAGTACAGTGCAGTCATTTCAATTTCAAAGCATCCTTTGGAGTTTAGCCAAAGGTGTGGCACACCTGACACTGGAAAGATGTCATTTAACTGATTTTATATTGCATTTCATTTGCATTGGCCTCAGACAAATACTTTATGCAGTTTTATGGCACTTTCTCAGTCAGCTACTCAGTTGTGTAATCTTGTTGCACAACTAAGCATATGGCATAGCTGTATAGAGCTCCTCAGCACATCCATTAAGAATCAAGGCCAATCCAAAGTTCCCACAAGTCTCATGCCTGTGAGAACCCATGAATTCGAAATCAAGATCAGGCCAAAGTATCTTAGTATTTGTATAGCACATCTTAAAGGTGCTAACTATATTGGGTCAAATTAGTTCCAGCACCCACAAAAATTATGCATGAGAAAGAACTAATCAATGTTTGTATTTAATGACATTTCTAGTGATAATCGTAAATGTTGAATTTTAATTGTACTGTAATTGATCAGCTATTTTGTTGACGTTTGCTTTTTATGTGCAACTGCGTATATAAATATAGATAATGATAAATATTTATATTTTAAATGTGGTTCGAAATGACTGTGATTTTGAATGTCTTTCCTATTTGTCGTTATTAGCATGGGTCGACCAAAGCATGTGCGTGTGATGGCTGGTGGAGTTGAAGGCGAACTGTTTCTTGGCCCAAAAGCAGAAGTACTTCATTCATTCATTCATTCATTCAGAGCATTTATATAGCGCCCCTTCAAGAAACTACTCAGAGGCACTTATTAGTCTATTCATACCATCTTATATTATGACTAACCATTAAATTGAAGCATTTAACAACTGTTATGAAAGATCCTTCTTGCCAGTCACTGAATCCTTACCTTCGCCTACCTGCAAATATTTCTTACAGCAATTCTAATTGAGTTTTTTAACTTACCTGATGTCATGCGACTGCTATAGCCTTACCTCTCGTTTAACGTTACAGGATCATGGCAATGATGGCATGCAGCTCATCTTCAGACGAGGACATTGCAATCCTCTCTGAGGATTTTGTCATCTCATTGAATTGTTATGCACTTGTGTGTGATATGACTATCGACTAATCCATGCCACCCAAGCTTCACTAGTTTCTCATATATTTAATTAATTTGAATCTTTGAGGAGCTCATATCAAGCTGCATAATTATCCTTTTCCTTTATTTATGCTTATGCTATTAGCGTTTGTCAGTAGTTTTCTCATCCGCAAGTTTACTTTGTTGTTGTGGTGGTTATTTGCTGATGTTGCCAGACTCTGCAAATGCTTCAATGTCAGAGTCTACGAACTGTGGAACTGTGGAGTGGATTTGACAATTCACAACTTTTCAGAAACTGCTTGATGATGAACAAGCGAACTAATTTTAATACATTTTGATCTTTGTTTTAGAGATGTTATTAAAAGATGCTGTTTGGATGTCTACTGTATGTGCATAACTTGCTTACATCTGTACATACTGCATCGGTATATGCATAATTGCATATGCATCCTTATGGCTTATTATTTTACACATTTTGAACTGTAATTGACTTCCACCATGTTGAGTGACACCATTCATGCAGGCTTGTAAAGATGGTTTAATGTGTCTTAGGAACACCGTGGACTTCTATCAATTCGTTATCCAATGGAGCATGGAATTGTCAATGATTGGAATGACATGGAAAGGATCTGGCAGTATATATACTCAAAAGATCAGCTCCAGACATTTGCAGAAGAGGTTTGATTCAGCTGCTAATATACTTCTCAATCTATGGTTTCTATACATGTGGCTTTTATAAAAAAAAATGCAGAACAGTTGTGAGTGACTTGCTCCAGATAGAAATGAAGCAGGAAATAACATTCAACAGACAAAAAATGCACATTTGAAGAGCAAAGCACTGAAAGACTGAACAGTGAACAGGCAAGGTAATAGTTATAGTCATGTGTACATTTACTCTACACTCGGTTTATTATAGTTTCCTTGTTAGAAAACACTAATTGTATGATGTTGCATTTT
Source organism: Lumbricus rubellus (assembly GCA_945859605.1). Taxonomy (NCBI): domain Eukaryota; kingdom Metazoa; phylum Annelida; class Clitellata; order Crassiclitellata; family Lumbricidae; genus Lumbricus; species Lumbricus rubellus. The sequence continues at coordinate 20,917,453 of OX243814.1, forward strand.
TATTTTGCTTCAAATGTGAGTATGGCTTTAATTAGGGGGATATATCAGACTAATAAGGGCATCAGTGTCAAGTAACAAGGCCACCTGATGGATAGTAGCGGATTCAGAGTAGAATGGCATTATCAGACGTGATAAGTGCTAGTGATATCCAAATGATAAATTCTTCTAATATTTGACCAAATGTATTGTTTGTTTCATTTGTTGTTTCTCCAACTTCTAGCATCCAGTTCTGTTGACAGAAGCACCTCTCAACCCACGTCGCAACCGTGAAAAAGCGGCCGAAATCTTCTTTGAAACGTTCAATGTTCCAGCCCTCTTCATTTCCATGCAAGCTGTTCTTAGCTTGTAAGTTTAACCGAATCTTATTACTCGTTACTGTTAATTGCTACGAGTCTTAGGTTGTTGGGCTTAAATTACTTAAGTTATCTTCACCTGTAAAAGTTTAATTTATGTAGTACAGTGAACGAACATCTAGGTAATGATAATAATTCAAGCTACTTTTTCTAAATTGTTTGCTACGATTATGTGTTTGTCATCATTTGAGGTGTTGGCCGCTGTCATCAGCTGAGACCCACTGACCCTAGAGATATCAATTCTGTTTTGATTTTTTAATTCTTATCAGATTATTCAGGCCTGCCTGAATATAAATTGACATACGACACATTGATGTATTTCTTATTTCGTTTAAAGATATGCAACAGGAAGGACAACTGGTGTTGTATTGGATTCTGGCGATGGTGTCACACATTCTGTTCCAATCTACGAAGGATTTGCGATGCCACATAGCATCATGAGGTCGGATATTGCAGGCCGTGACATCACCCGCTACCTGCAACTGCTTCTACGCAAGGAGGGACACGACTTCCACACGACCGCTGAATTTGAGATCGTGCGCACAATTAAGGAGGTAAGACAGATTGAAATCACCATTGATTGATTCAGATTATATATAAATACATATTATATACACATAATATACATAATTACATATATATGCTATATACATCAGCCTATGACCAATGGTCCGTACACCCTTAGGACACCATTGTAGCGGAATATGCCTTCTGATGCTATTTACTTTAGTTGGCATTTGTGCGTTCTGTGGTAATTATTAACCAGTGATTACAAGAGATCATTATATTCATCACAGAATGTAATATATACCTACCTGTTAAGATCTTGCTGTAAAACTATTGCAGATAGTCAATGAACAGATATACAGGCAGATTTTAGGGACAGTTGTAATTAGAAAAGGTTCATTGTTCATTTTTTAAAAATTGATCAGTAAGCCAGCATTGATGTTTAAGAAGCATTGCCGTGTTTAGCGTGCGTGCTACCTGGCTACAAGTCCGCACAAGGAGGAGACAACGGACACGGAGAAGGCGCAGTACACGCTTCCAGATGGCAGTGCTCTGGAGATTGGTCCAGCACGTTACCGCGCACCAGAGCTTCTCTTCCGACCGGACCTGATCGGAGAGGAATATGAAGGAATACATGAGGTTCTTACATTTGCCATCCAAAAGTCAGACATGGATCTCCGACGGACGCTGTATGGAAACATCGTGCTTTCCGGCGGATCTACTCTCTTTAGGGGTGAGCATGTCAGAAACATCTTTACGTCAAAAGCTGTTTGAAAATTTATAGTCAGTGTTGCAGTAGTTTATATTCAAAAAGATTTTTGAATGTGTTTGCTTCTCAAACTCTGTGAACCGATAATTAGAAGATGTTGTGATGTATCAAGTCAACGTGTTTGTTTCCCAATCCTCGGGGTCTCTTATTTGTGTGCATCTTATCTCAAATGTTTTGCATCATTGCTTTTGCACATCTTTACTCTTTAGACATGATGAAATGAATATTGACACTGTTTTATACTGATATGAATATGTAGCTTAATATCTGGCATAAATGACCTCTAGTATAAGTTTATAAAGTTTTATGCTGGTGAAGAAAATTGCTGGTACACTTTTAAATAGCAACATTTGTGAAGATATTCTAAAGGTGAAATTGTTTTTCAGGATTTGGTGACAGACTTCTAACTGAAGTCAAGAAGTTGGCTCCTAAAGATATCAAGATCAGAGTATGCTAAACAATTTTCATTCACTCACTTAGTATTTGAGCTAGTAGTTCTGCAGGTCTGTAACAGTTGTAGAAGGTTTACCGGGAAAATCGCTAATGCTTTATTTAAATATACTTCTTTTGCAGCACTTTTATCATGATCTGCACTGGTTCCAAATCGGTTTTTGCTCTCTAAATTATTGAATTATATTGCTAAACTTTGCACTCGATTTTCTCATCTAAAAGTTTGTGTATACCACCGGATTTAAAATTCTGTAACTCCGGTTATATGTGATATATAGAAAACTGCAAACATTCATTCATTCATTTCGTGAATTTATATAGCGCTTCTTCAAGAAACCTACTCAGAGGCGCTCCCAGCCCGGCCACAGCTAAAATAATAGGTTTTGAGCAACTTATAAAAAGCAGGTGAATTTAGTCTAGGCATAAGTCGCAAGTTTAGTGGGAGGCCATTCCAGATAGCGGGACCCACAGTAGAAAAGGCTCGGCGCTGTCTTTTTGGAAAAGAAAATTAGTTTTGGAAAGGAAAATGAGGCATCTACAGGAAATTGCTAAAAAGTGAAAAACTTTAATTTGAGACTTCCAACCGATTTTGTGGTGATTGGTCACATATATGGATGGACCTTTTATTCAGATTTTGAGTTGCCAGCTTATTTTTGCTGAAACAAACAATAAAGCACGGTTTCAGCTTACCAGACAAAGATTTAATTCTTAATCTAAAGAGGTTCTATTTAAATGCTCCACTACATTTACAATACTTAATTGTTTCTACCTCGTCTTACTGCATCAATTTTCTTCACAGATATCTGCGCCACAGGAGCGACTGTATTCGACATGGATAGGGTGAGTTGACTATTTACTTTGTGTGATTTGTAGAGTAGTTCTTTGCAGCTGTTTTATTTCTAGTATGATGAACATGGTGTTGAAAATACTTGTGTCAGGCATGCTATAAAGATGAAGGGAAAAAGGCAGGGCAATAGGTTGGCTTAGAATCTGAACCAGGTGTAAGAATAAGAGCTAGACAACATGGGATTGGATTTAAACTGATGAATGCTTCACATAAATGTAGCATAGGCATAAATACTATCAAATGTTTTACTCTAGATACTATTTTTGGATTTATATAACGCCTCTCTCAGTACAACATAATCAGAATCGCTCCTAGTGCAAAGATCCCATGGAAATATAAAAGTTTTAAGGAAATGCGCAGAAACAGTAGAGCTTCCAGATAAGCTCTGAGTGCGAATTATAATGATTAATAATTATAGTAGGGAGGGCTGGGAGGCCATTCCACAGCAAAGGGCTGACAGACGCAAAGGAGCGATGCTGGGTTGTAGTAGTCCAAGTCGATGGTACAGGAAGGTCAAACGTCTAAAAAGCGGGGAGGACGTCCAGTGGTAGATGAGATGGGCCGCTTAATTATAATTAAGCAATTGGTGGCCAACCATGTCAAAGCTCCCATTATTATTATTATTAATTGGTGGTACAGTCGGATTTAAGTGTGTTGCAGATCTGTGGCTTGGAACTGGAAATATAGATGTCCGACACCAGCTAGCAAATTTTATATCAGATAGGTCTTTACATCAAGTCAATTCTTACCATATACAACGGAAAGCTATATTCACCTTTCGGCATTCTTAAAATACACTTTTGAGGGGTTTCTTACAAACGCACTTTACAAAAGTCTAGATGCATAGTTGCATACGTACGTAGACTTTGCTATCTTTAGCAATATGACTACTTGGTTGTGCTAAATGGTGCATAGTCTGCCATGCTAAAGGTTCTTTTAGCTGTAATGCAAATATGACAGATGATAAGAACATTTCTTGATGGCTTGAAACAAAGTTGAGTGAATTGTCAATTAATTCAGAGTTCACCATTGATCTGTTTTCTGAGTCATAGTGTGTGTGTGTCTGGTTACATCACATTTTAAGAATCTTCACATATATTCAGACAGCATTAATAACGTTCATTATTGTGCTGTTGTTGTCGTCTCGCAGTGGGTCTATTCTCGCTTCTCTCGACACCTTCAAGAAGATGTGGATATCGAAGAAGGAGTACGAAGACGACGGAGTGAAGGCGGTCCACCGAAAGACGTTCTAAGGTTGAATCGACCATGCAGACAAAGAAAGACATGATTTCCTCTCTGCTGGTTTCGCTATCTTAGCTTAATAATAGTCGTCATCCACGTGATTGTCATCGGCGCCATTGTGTTGTTGTCCGTGTCTAAGTGACCTGTTGTTGTTGTGGCTTCTATGACACAATGGAACAATAGGTTTCGGTGCTGATGCTGTGTGACTGGCGTTAGGTCCGTCTTTCTGTTCTCTCTCTCAATGTGTGATGATGGAATCAGTTGGCTTCTGTTGTTTAGTTAATTCAGTGAAGCAATCTTGTAGTAAGGCAGTTTTAATGTGTATGGTATGTTGCTTTTCAGTACATGGACTTCAATTTAAATCTCATCTCAATTTAAGCGTATATTACCAACACAAAGTGTGTACAGCGTCAGTGCAATCCTGTTTACATGTGGATGTGTAATTTTAACGTTGCTATTTAGCACATAAAAAATAGGAACTTGTTGTTCAATGCTACATGGTAGAATTTTTAGGACTCTTAAATACACTTATGTGCCCTTGTCTGCCAATATAGTAAAATTATTCCTGACTATTGTAGGTGTTGATGTAGCTGGAAACATATATTGTCTGGTATTTAATTATTTCGATTTTGCCTTTAACCAGACAGCAAAGTTCAAAATTGTCTGATTGCAGACTGCAGGACAAGTGTGTCCAAATCAGGCAACCCGAGTGTTTGAGTTTCCTAGCCATGTTAAGACTTGCCTAGATTATGCACTGCTGTATTTCAGCATAATGCTCTTAACCCCTCATCTTTTAACACATGTCCTGATGGTTTTTCCTCCCGGTGCTTGCATGTAAACAGGCCTGCACTGTACATGTATTTGCATCTTCTAACCTTGAAGTGAATGCAAATTCTAATATGTATATACATAATACATGTACATGATGTAGGAGACCAAGTGCATAATTTTGTACGAGTTATGTAGACTTGCAGATAAATCTTCAACTCGTGTAGGTACAGGTGTATGGTCATTAGTTATTCCCTAACATAGCTTACCATAGACGTGTTCATGCGCATATAATTATATTCGGATGGTTTCTCCAATTAAATACACCGTCTGCGCTGTTCCTATGTAGCCCCGTTCTTTTCTGGGATGCAAGCAGTACTGGATTTCAACTTTTAAGCAGTTTGAGCAGAGTTCATTATCATGGTGTCTTAAATATTGGCACAGTAATGGTTTTTAGGTAGTGTAAGGGTTTTGAACAAATTGTATTTAAACCGTTTGTGGATGTTTTGTTTATTTTAACGAAAAGGTTCGTTGATCACAAAACCTAGCATGTGTGGTGAACAAAGACCATGTAATTAATCAGCCTCCCAGTTAACCATAACATAGGTTGTTGGAAGTGATGTGTTTGAATTTGCTATGCATCTCAAGTTCCAGGATTGGGATATTTTGCATGTTAGATTATGAGCTACTGTTTCACTGAATTAGTAATTATTTGGTAGTAATTAATGTTTTGATCTTTCTTAATGTATTAATATAATAAATGGGCTATACAGATTTTGGATGTTTTGGTTTTTACTGAGCACAGTAGTGACACTAAAGAGTTTCACTATTTGAAATTGGGCAAAATGTCAGCTGAAGTCACAAGTCCGGGTCAAAGAGCCGGCCTACAAGCCATTTATGGCCCTTCAATAATGTTTTTCTAGCCTGCAGAGCCCTGTCTAAAACTACACAATTCGAGAATAAAAGTTCAAATTTGTCATTTTTAAGGCTTGATGAGTTTTATGCAATGTTCATAACTAATAATTAGGATTGAAATTAAGATTTTTAAAGCCTTTATTCGACTGCATGTTTAAAATGCACCATTAAGATTCTTCTTAAAATTTTAGTTTGGCAAAAAATTCTGATGCAGCTCACACTGAGCCCTTCTAGATACCTGTGCCCAATTTGCCCAGGCACCTTCAGCACTACTTAGTTAAAAAATATTTCCACTGGTGCGCCATTAAACAAGGCTTGACATCACTGCAATAAGCGGTGCTTTTGGAACAGTCTCAAGGATCCAACCTAGTTTTGTCCCTACATCACTCCTTCCTTTGTTGACATCGTTAAGGGACAACTGCATTGTCAGTATTGAAAGAACCATGAAGTAGACTTCTTACACATTCTTTCATTCGCCCACTTTGTGTCCAGAATGTATCCAGCAACAGTTTGCATCGCGAATGTCTACCTCTCAATATCATGGTCCATTCTCTATAATGTTTGTCTTTTGTTGCCTAGTCATTGGTGCTTTTCGGATACATTTCTTGCCATCTTGTGGGCTATATAATCACACATTTCAAACTGTAAACAGGACAGGTAGGTAATTGTGGAAACTATGGCAAGCACAAGCTTCGTCTAGCCTCACAACACTTCAACTGACTAGAATGTGGGATTTTGATGATCACTATATTTACAAGGTGACAATAATAACTCATTCAGAGCTGCTTTTGAGGTCAAGCCATAGTGGATTGTTGAAGTTTACATGACATTATCATCCCATATTTATTAGAAAACAATCCAATGCGAAAAGCAAACAATGAGTGAAAAAGAGGTACCACACTTTAGCCATGATACTGTTAAGAAGCACTGTACACTTCACACTGCTTTGTCCTTAGGAATGATGTCAGATTGTTTCTAGACACATTCTTGAAATCCTATTTAAATCGGTGGTTTCTCACCATGTTCACTTTGTTATGTTTTGTAGGCAAATTAGTCATTAGCATGCATACTTTAGCTAGCCTTGCTCTTAAAGAAACACTTTCATATGTTTATACGGATTTGTATTTAAAATACAAGTTGTATTAAATGGCAAGTTTATTATTTAGAATTTCCAATTTTTTAACATTAATTCAAGATCTAATTAACTGTGATTTAATCATATTTTTGATGAAATTTCAAATCTGTTCCCAGTCTTGTTTTGCATAAACATGAAAAATGGGGCAGAGCTAAATGGGTGGATATTACCAAATACTTCACTCAACTCTAATATAATATGTACCATCTACTAATGAGCCCACACAATGAAGACCATTGTATGAGCTACATACAGTGCCAAATTACCAGTGTGTTGGTGTTTTTATTTCAGCTTATGCAATTACAGCATTTGCTTTCTAGTTTGCTTCTGGTGGGAGGTGTATATATATACTTTACAACTGAAAATGAAATGTTATGCCAAATTGTAGTTAAGCATTAGATTTGCAAAGGACAACTTATGTGGTGTTAGAGTCAAGTTTGTAATTATATCATGAAATGTGTTGGATCTTTATCCAAGGGGTTTTCCTATTTTTCTTCGAAGTCCAATATTATTGGTTTATTTGCCAAGAAGGTGTTTCAACGGAGTACTAGGTTTGGAGTTGCTTCTGCATAGTATGGTACTTTGCACGTTTTCTCGAAACTGAATTCACAGTGGAAACACTGTTGAATGTTTTAATTGTAACAGTAATTTCCACATATATAGAATTATTAAAGTGTTGTGACACTAAACTTGTTGTCTGCTTTTTTGTTCCATTTTGCTCTGAATTATACGGTTTACAGTTTTCACGACCTTGTCCAATGTTATATCAATGTATAGTGACCAGCACGCAAGCTTTACTTATTACAAGAGTATCTTTGTAGTTGCTTCGATGGAATTCCTAGTACACAGTTATGGCTCCTTATTAGTGTTTCTGTTCTTTTTGAAGAGCCAAACTGTTCAATCACAATGTAGTTTTCAGAGCAAGAATGAAGCATGAACTGGATGTGCATTTCTTCGCTCATGTTCTGAGTAGCTTCCATTTCTCATCAGTGGCAGAGAAAATCAGAGATGGTGTGAAATTTGCATTGAAGTGTTTCTCAGCATAATTTAAGTTTTCTCTTTTCTCTGGCATGAAAGTCATCTGCAAAACAAATGACAGCAACAATGCCTCAACAATCATGCATTCAGAAGTGGCTATGAAATCCAGTCAAGAACCTTGTGAATCGCATTTTCAGTGATATCGTCTTTTCATGATGACGCTGCAAATCTTTTTCCCGGCTGCTCAATTTTCCACTGTCCACCGCAGACACAGTACCTCTCGAATCGCAATTCCCACGCCTTCATCGCTGGCATCTTTGCAAAGTTTCTCATGAGCGAGATGCAGCTGCAGCGAACGCACATTCGCGTTGGCTCAGCCGTGTGCACGCCAAGCACAATCTGACGTACGACATCCTTTCGACATTTCGAATGCAGCACTCCTTGTGGCAGCACAAAAGCAGATTGGCCACGAGACGAAGATGCCGCATGACTCGGCATTTCACCGAAGATATACTTGAGTGGATAGCTCTGCGCAAAGACCGATGACGAGTAGTCAATGTTGCCAAAGAGACCTTCGTCCGGCGCAGGCAGCATGATCTGGCTGGCAAGCGCTGAACATTCGTCTGCAAGTGCCTCGTCAAAGTCTCTGCCTGCATCCACAGAAAGCCACACTTTGGAAAGCAGCTTAAACAGTTGTGGCAGACAGTCAGACATGTTGGTTGTTGTCGTGAAATACGGCAAGCAGCTCGAGTTGATGAGTCCCCACATGCGTACAACAACGAGCAGCTCACGGAGCGTACCGAGCACACGGACGTCGTGAAGTAGTGTGGCGCCAGGGAAGGCTGTGTGCTGGCCGTGAAGCAGGAGAGGCAGTGAAGCGAGGATGTAGACGGTCAGATCTGCGACCCACTGAACCAACTGCTGCATCGATTGAAGCGTACCGCTGTCAACGACGAACTTCTTCTCTGAATTTAACGTCATCAGTACAGCGTCTATGTCCGTGTCGATTGTCTTGTTGCACGTAGCAGTCAGCTTCTCAGATGGAGACTACAACAAACAAAACATATTTCCAATGAAAATCTGATGATTTTTTGCCAAACTATCCAACATTCTCTTACTTCATATATCGTGTTGCAAAGTATTAACCCTTTAATGACAAGTGTGCATTAAAAATGAAGTTCATCATCTCTGCTGTGACACTAAACACGCAAGGACCTTGACCAAGCACTTGATTTGACTTTCACTTGTTTAGTTCTGTTGGTTGATTCTTGTAAATAGCTAGCAATGTTACACCTCAGCAAAACTTATCTGAAAACTGCTATCATCGTTTTCCTTGAATTAACAATAGAATGACAGCTATATGATTCTTCCACCATAGACTTAAAAGCAGAGACTGACCACTTCATTGGCCGACAGAATCTTCGGCCTCAGCATCGATCGAAAGTGCGATGAAATCGAATGAAGAACAAGTCGACTGTGACAGTCGGCCGCACGGAACTGTCCGTTCGTTCCGCATCGATATAGCGCAGCTTTCATCGCGAGAAGTCGACATATGAGCTGATCCTGCAGAAAGCCCGTCTGCTTTGAGAAGTTGTCACACAGCTTCTGGACAACGGTCTCAATCATACCTTTAAGCAAAGAAAACAAGCAAAGAAAAAGTGCAGGTCTCAATATCTGAGAACTCTGTCAGGGTGATGCTCAAGGGCATGTTTGTTGCATGAACTGTTAGCATTTCCTTTGCAATGCCAACAGATTTCCTGCAGCACCATATTTCAGTTCCTGACCATATGTTACCCGTCTTTTTGAAACCAGTCGGAAGGTACCAAATGTCATCAGGTAGAAAATGACGAAAAACCATGGAAAACCTTAAATCGGCCGTAATTGACATGAACGCAAAAACAAGTTTAAAAATATATATTCAATAGAAATGACGCATAAAATGCTTGTTTAGACATATCTAAATGTGTAAAAATTAATTTTTACTAAGAGCCCTAAATCTGCTTATCGAGATCGAAAGTCAGAATTTAAGTCAAAATTAGCTACATTTTGTTGCCATATTAAAATAAGTTGCAGGTCGAATCGAAAAACGTGATTGGTCTCGTTTTGAAAAAGGAAATCCCATTTTTCTGTTCTATTAATAAAACATGACCGCCTTCTATTTAGTACGCCCTGAGAGCGGCCCGAAATAGACCGACTAACTCACAGAAACTTAAAATAGCGCTATAAAACAGACACGTGACCAAATCTTGAGCCGTGGTTGGCTGAACGATTAAAGGTCGCATGGCCTCGTCTGGTGTAACGGGATAAATCGTTTATTTTCTTCGCTTTTCACCTAAATAACTTAATCTTCGATATGGATAATATTTTGTAAATCTGTAGAGTATTTAGGCAATTGTCGAAGCTACGCGGCGGCCAAATTGTATTTAAATAGGTCCAGTAGAAATAGCCGTTTCATAGGAGAATGTCAATAATTATATCGCTAAACCTCGCACGCAATTTTCTCAACTAGCAGTTTATCTATACCATCGGATTTAAAATTCTATAACCCTGGTTATATTTTAGATATAGAAAAACCGTAAACAGTTTTGGAAAGGAAAATGAATCATGTACAGGAAATTGCTAAAAAGTGAAAAAATTTAATATGGTACTTTCCGACCGCTTTTGTGAAAACGGGTCACATATTATATATAAGCATGTTCTACGCATCGTATTAAGACATATACAACATGGAGTATCGTACCTGCAGCTCAGAATTCAGCCTCTTTCCAGATGAACAAAGATCATCAGTTAGTAGCAAAATTAGACAGTGCATCCAAATGCAACATATTCTGTTTCAACCATTTATGAAAGAGAAGCAGAACTGGGCTCTGTAGTTGCATATAAATAACTCATATCATACCCAAACCTACTGCAGTCGCATCAATAACAGTGTTCGTCAACACACACACCCAAACACACACACACCTTACACACACACTAGTCACAGAGGATCAGGAAGGAGCTGCAGAGAGTGTAGGCACATGACATGAGTCTGAGATTTCTGAACATTACAATTTGTTGTTGAAATGTCAATAGGCACTGCTAACTTGCTAAGCCATTTGTTAACAAGTGTGGCACATTTTAGAACACTGTATGCACCAAAACCACAATATAACTTAGTTAAAAAACTACAAAGTTCTGCTGTTTATTCCATAAATTTTAGAGCCTAAACGGAATTTGGTGAGTCGCTATCAATAGAACAGTTCGTTACCTGGTTTGACAGCCGTTAAAACATCCCACCAGTCGAGTCCCGTCAGGAGGACATACTCGAGCATGCAGACGATGAAAATGGTGGGCACTTGAGTGACAGGATCACGAGTATTGACAACCTTCATCACATACATGCAGCTGTACTGGTCAACCCCCACAAGTATACAGCCTAAAGAATGACAACAACAAAACAGCTTGTCAACATACAACAAAGTCAATGCACACAAGAAGTCTGGGAAAAGCTCAGGGGGTCATTTGATTTAAGGTAATAAGAACATTTCTTAAAAACAGAGCTGTGAATTCGGAAAAATTCAACTCATAATCAAAGCAAGTTCACATTTTGCATACAGCTCTGTTATTTAAACAAGCAAACAATTCAAACAATATAATGACGTTGCAGTCGTTGCTATGCACTGGTCACGTGAATTGCATTCAGTATCAAACTCATATAGCAAAGCATTAAGTTGCATTCTTTGTTGAAAGCAAGCCTTTAGAAAAGGCAATAACCATGCAAGAAAAACTTTTGACTGAAGAAGAGCTAAAGCGAAAATAAAAAGAACAGCCCAATGGTTAATGCTTCAACAATAAAACATGAAGAACTTGCAATTTGTGCTATGCAATTTTGAACCTCAGATGCATTTATTGCAACACATGTATAAGTCATCAGTAACAAATTACACAGATCTACTTCCTACCTGTGAATGATTGCTGCATGTACGTCATGTAAGCAACAGATTTTCGCTTCTTGTCAGGGTTTTCAAGATCGATAATTCCCGTGTCCAGGTTCGTAGTCGTCATAGCTTGGAACGTGTGCTTATTAACGAGCTTCACTGAACCATCTTTGTATGCAATTGCAATGTACTGGAACAGGAGAGATGACGCATCAGTGGGCAACGTCGCTCCATATGAAACTGGAAAGCGAGGAACCGCTATTGATGTTGGTAGACTGGTGTGTGTTATGCTTGACTTGAGGATCCACTTCTCCTGAAGAAATCCGGTCGCCTTGTCAGGCATCAGACTGTTAACGTATATGCGGTGAACCGCAACAGGCGACGCTGTCAGGTTCCACAGTTCCACATGGCTGACATTGGTGTCGCCAGCGCTGACAATAAGCACATCACCTGACTCCTGGTGCATGTACTTGACGTGAGTGATGTGTGCGGTTGGCGACTCGCGAAGGCCGAGAAGGAGGTGGCAACGCGCGTAGAAACTGGTCATTGGCGTGCACAGGATGCTGCAATTGTCACCATCAAGCTGTAGCGAGATCTTGTAGCAAAGGATGGCCGACGTGACGCTGCCATCACTTGTCGCGACCAGAATGTCACCCTTGCTGGAGAATGCGATGTCCGCGACACGTATACGTCGCCGTGACGGACATAACATCTCCATGTGTATCTTCATGTCCGTGTTACCCATCTTTGGCAACGTCACTACAGCCTGAAATGTCAAAGAAATGTCAGCAATTATTGATCAATCAATACCACAAAAATAAAGAAAACAGTTCCTATGCCAACTTCCAGATGTCTACATAGAAGAATTCCTAACAATTCAACAATTATTAACAAAGTTTTCCTTACAAAGTCAAGTTTTGATTGGTATTATATAAGTCATGTATACAACTATAAATTTATAAATTTTCAATCATTCTTTCCAGTTTAGCAAAGTATTCTTATGATAAATTTAAAGACACCTTGTACAAAAAAAACTGTTTGAATTTCCTGCACAGCTCAGATGGATCCATTAAATGGACTAAAAGAGTATACATAGATCTGCAAAAATGATGCCAATGGTGTTGATCTCAAACGCACTTTTCAACAGGTTTTAGGAAAAAGATGTTGGCCCTCTGATAATTGCCAACCACACACACATCACAAATTATGTCAAATATATCCACCAGAAATCGAGTGGAATGCTGGCTTTCTGTGTTGCTAAATTTTTCAGAATTTTTCTTCTTCCACTATCTTGTTAATCTCATTCCTGAGTAATTATTTATATCCCAGGAAAAAGGCTATAATAATAATAATAATAATAATAATAATAAATGCTACTTACCATGCCAGTGGCTGTGACAGCCAGAAGCCCATCAACTGCTTTACCCCCAAAATGAGAAAGAGATGGCGTGAAATTTGCATTGACGTGTTTATCAGCATAATTTAGGTTTTCTCTTTTCTCTGGCATGAAAGTCATCTGCAACACAACGTAAAGTCAGATGATTACAACAATGCTTCAATTTAAATCACATATTCAGAAGTGGCTGCAAAATCCAGCCAATTTTAAGAAAAGCATCTCCTGATATTTGGAACAAATGTCAACAGTACAAACAGTCCATGATGGATTTCAATGAGTCGCTGCAACGATCAGTAATTTAGACATCATCTATCATGCACTAATTGATGAAAAAAGAACTGGACATCAAGAATGTGCCTTAGTATGTGCTGTGAGACATTCTTCTACTATGCCAGATGTAGAGTCTGAAGTTGAGTGAATGAACATTATACCATGTTGTGGTCTTTAATGTATTTAAAAGACAACTTTATCAAAAATTAAATCAGCGAACCTTATTTCCGAGATGCAGCCACGACACAGCAACGATCTCCTCACCACTTATGTTCGCCATCCACGGTGGATCAATCCAACTGTTGAGCAAGAAATCCTAACACAACAGACAATATTGCTATACATGATCTAGTGACACAAGTTCATATGTAGTTGACAAAACAGTTCAACAGAGCTCCATCTGTTCACCAATGAATGAATTTTGTTTCAGTTTTGTCAAATTCCTTTCATGTGTAAACAAAAAAGACACATATAGTTAGTGAATACAATGACTTAAAAAATGCAGAGAATAAACTTACAATGCTGATATAATACACTTTTGAACTCAATAAAGAAATATTCAGTGTAATGCACTGCATCACGAATGAACACCCACGCAGTGTGATTATCTTACTCTGTAAGTATGCATGATCTTTTGACTAAATCTAATTTTCAAAGTACTACTAATACATCTTCAATAAACTGTCATAACGCTTGATTTAAACATGTTGAATTTTAGCAATAGCAGTCCTTTCCGGAGGGACAAGATCATATCTGAAATGTGAGCTAAATCGATGAAGAGAGGAGATTAAAGTTGACAGATGGATGATAATTTCTAAAATACTGTTTAGCTGTCTAAAATGTTATGACAAGGAGAAGAAGACATGCAATGCAAATCCTATAAGACAACTTAGATGTATACCGTGAACAGTGATTAGTACAAGTTAATACATGACAACTTGATATTCAGTCGCTGGTAACTTGCCTTCATCTGCCAGACATAGCAAGTGCCAAGCACGGTTGCAACTAAGAGCTTTGAACCAGTCTGATGCCATTCCAGCCCAACAACCTTCTCTGGCACTGAGATCAAACGACAAAGGCTCCACGGCTTGTCAATGTCACAGACGTACACATGATGCACCATCTCCACCAGGCTCCGATTTGTCTGGTTGCTACAGCCATCAACAGAATAATGTCTGGATACTACAGAACTTTAATAACAGAATGTTCAGTCAGTTCACTTAACAATTAACTTAAGTATTTATCGAACTTTGGTAAATTTTAAACTTCTTGTCATAATGAAACACTGAAAAGCAAAATATTCTCTAATACTGAACTTGAATTATATGTAAACGTTTCGCTTATATAGCAAAGATGTTTTTCGGTCCTTAGTAGACATACGACTTTGACAGGTAAAGTCTGTGACTCAATAGTCTTGTCTGCCTACTAATTAAACAACAGGTGCTTCATTCTAATTTGGTTGCCATGCCCATGATAAAAGAAGAAGTTGTGTACATGTACAATTGTACATTGTACAATACATCCGTGCCACTGGAAGGTCAATCAATTAAGTGTTACTTGTACTACAATTGACATATCACACCTAATCCTTATTTTACTGACCTAAACCTGTTTGTTCAAGATTCTTCGTGATTCCTGCCACGTGCATTTGTATATATATATATGTATGAGCATTTATGTGCCTACTCAAGATTTCTACTCAGACGTGCTCCCGACTACAGCGCAGACACTGAATCGGAGTTTCATACCGAAGCACATGAGCAATTGCGAGTGAAGGGTCCCCTTCACAATGGCTTGAGTTGGATTAGATCTTGCAATCTTCTGAGGCATAAGTGCAGTATCAGGGACCGTGAATGAAGGTTAGGGTGGTGTTAGGAGTCGTGAGGGTCGGTTAGAGTTAGTATCACCCATAGATACAGAATTATATATGCTTCAGTCCCCAATACTGCAATTACGCCCCTTCCAGCTCAAAGGCACCGAACATACCTCTGCACCATCGCGCTTCACATTTGCATTCGTTGCATTTGCGCAACATTCCTTTTGCTTAGGCGTATTATAAATCACCATATAATAATAATAACATTGATGATGATGATATATTCGTTTTATTGAGCTCTGCAGCCAGTTACAACGAAAGAAAGTTCTAAATGATTAAAGAAAATTTTAAAAATGAAATTATAAACATTACGGCAACGATATACGCCCTGCGAGCGGCTGGCTCGGTTGACTCCTTCAAATCCGGACATAAGACTCATTTATTCCTCAAGGCCTATCCTGCTGTTTAGTTTAGTATGTGAGGTGCCCTTGTAACGCCATGGCTGTGTTACGGCGCCATAGAAATTGTCATTGTTACTATTAGGGAATGTGCATACCTATCCTCATCTTCTTCGTCATCGAGATCAACTGCTGTGCAGAATGCAATAGCATTTCTCGGCGACAGACTGATCATTGGCGTTTCGTCTCGGAATAACCAGCAGTCCCTACGCCAACCACGATGCGGTTTCGTTACAGTGTACACAAGCTCCATTCCAACGATTCTCAGATAACTTCTAAATTTTCCAGCTTCATGTACGGCATGCAGTCTTTAGTTTAAAATGTGTAAATGCAAGTCACATACACGAGTGAACTATACCTAAATAATTCAATTTGGCTTTTTTGCAACGACCGGAAATATTAATCCCGATGTCGGCGCTTTGACCCAATTCTTTCGAGATCGAGGTTTATCGTGATTGGTTAGTCCGTTAGTAGTTTATGAAAATTATAAACAAAGACTTATTATGACATGTTAATGAAAAGACTTGCCACTTAAATGTAATATTATTATTATTATTATTGGCTATTGCCCTGCGAAGTACGTAACTAGGTCATGTATCAATATTAGTAAACGTGATTGGATGGCAACAGAAAAAGTAAATTCTGCCCACCCGAGCACGACTTTATCCAGTTGTAAGTAAGTAAGAACAAGTTTTTTTAGTCATCTGCCGGGGAAATCATACCAATTCATCCGCCCAAAAAGTTGATGACCTTTTTTTAGTCATCTGCCAAAATTTTCGAGGAAATCATACCATTTCATCCGCCAAAAAGTTGATGACTTTTTTTAGTCCTCAACTTGAAAACCAAGCGGGGGCCACGTCCCATACAATTTTCCGAATAGGGGAGCCAATATCCATTGTACCCATATTCGTATTGCTAATTTTGGACCAAATGGGGGGGCCACGTCCCATACAATTTTCCGGATAGGGGGGGGGGCAATATCCATTGTACCCATATTCGTATTGCTAATTTCGGACCAAATGGGGGGGCCACGTCCCATGGCAGTTTTCAATGGGGGGGGGGGCCATGGCCGGATTGCCCCCCCTGGATACGCCCCTGTGACCTAGTACCACAGTCTCGGACTGCCACAGCTTCATGCCAATGCCTCTGCTGGTTCTTCTTTGTCTTTTTTCTATGGATTCTTTGCACTGGAGCACTTCTGATTAGATTGTACCATGAGAGACACTAGTCTTAATAAATCCATAAATAGAACAGAACAGTGTTGTCAAGCTCAATTTGCACTACACTTTGATGTCCACATTAGCCTATTTATAACTCTCTATTATCCTGTAATTGTCCGATAGCATTTGATTACATTATAATTAAATTCTGTTCAGATCTAAACAGTAAACCATAACAGTTACCAAATTTTAGCTAGCAAATAATTATGTTTAACAAAAATGTTTTACAGATGAATCTAGTTAATTAACTTTTGTAAACGGGGATTGGGAGTAGAGCTTATTTGTAACTATGCATGGGTGGTCTGCAAAATGTACAAATTTTTCGCTTGATCTCAGCCAGGAGCGCCTCTGAGTAGGTACCTTGAAGAGGCGCTATATAAATTATGATTGATTGAATTGCAACAGGGGAGGGGTAAAAGATATGATTTTTTAATGTAATATATGGCTAAGTTTCCATGGATGTGTAAGCAAGCAATAAAGTGACTAGACTGTATGTAAATAAATGAGACAACAGATTGTTTTCATGACATTTATCCTCTCCAATTTTCTATGAAATATACACAATTTAACATCGAAATGTACCTGCTGCCTTACATTAATGCTCTATTCACATTTAACTGTCACAACATTTACATTTTAAAAAACACGAAAATATGAATTCAATTAAGACCAAGAATGGGTCACTGTGTGATCGATCTAGGCTCAACCAAAAGCATATGATGGCTAATTAGAAGCCAAGACTCAGTTTTGTCATCGAGTGGAGTGGTCTTGTGGCTCAAGATCAGACAAAGGAGTAAAGAGTGTACTGTACGACTTAACAATAATTTCTTGATAATCTTGTTTCTTACGTGCTGATTTCAAACCACATTTTACAATGATGTCTATAAATTGCTAACTGATTTTCAGCCATTTGGCAAGACTGTACATCCTGTCCATAAATAATCGTACATTGTCTTATAAATGAATATTTCTACCAAAGGTGCAAAGTAAATAAACTTACATAGTTTCTACAGGCATTCCTGGTATATGCTCAAGGCTGTTGTTGTACTCTCACAAACAGAATAACCAACTATACTGTATTACTGAAACTGCTTAATTAAGCTGTTAAAGCTTAAAAACATTGCTGATAGTGTATTTCAGCACTTAGAAAATCTTTGGGCACAAATGAAGACGCAAGAAATGACCCGTCACCAAGAGACTAAAACTTTTTCCTAAAAAAATCCTATTCCTTAATCACAAATCTGTAAAGTGAAACTCCTCAGAGTGTCAGCATTAAGCATGTGTTTCATCTATGTTGTCCAAACCCATACTTGAACAAAGTACCTTTCTATGTACATAGTACGTATGTGATTATGAACTTCATATAAGGTCTCCCATGCTATTTTGAAGTCAATACAAGTGTAAAACGAATGCCCGTTGCTGTGAGTTTGAAAAAGGAAGAAATCAGTAAATAATCAGTTGGCACTGGATGCTGTAAAGCCAAAGGTTTTCAAGCAGTCAAAGGTTCAGTAGGTGAATTTCAACCAAGATGCCACAGGCACCAAGAAGAGAAAGCAAAATTCGTTTCCTCCTCCTGCCCACTATGGGCCGTGGAAAGCATTGTGAACACTTGAAACATTTGGCAAAAACTTTAGCAAAAGACAGTAAAACGTATCTAAAGCTTGGAGTTTAACAAATGTTTAACCCCATGACCATTGCTTTATTGGCTCTAAACAAAACTCAACAGCCCAACTGCATCATCAGAAGCAGCACATAGAAAGCCCAAATGGCCATATTTATAGGAAGCCCAGATGACCATACTGGATTCATGTATATTGTGGGGCACAGTGGTGTAGTGGTGAGGTTTGGTGTCTTGCAGCCGGAGGGTCTCGGGTTAGAATCCATCTCAAGACGCCGCGTACGGACCTTGAGCAAGTCCTTCGCTCCCAATTGCTCGTGTGCTTCGGCATGAAACTCTGACGCAGTGTCCACACTGTAGTCGGGAGCACTTCTGAGTAGAGAGCTTGATGAGGCGCTAAAGAAAATAAATTTTAAAAACTAAAATAAATAAAACAGTCACATAGAACCAACTCCATGGCCTACGGAGACAGATTGGAAGTTGGGATACTTAAAGAAATATCATGTCTTCACCATGGAAAAATACTCCAGCTTCATACTTGAATCAAGCTGGAAATAAATTTAACAATGGCACTGTGTATAAAAGCCAAAACGTTGATAATTAGTTACACAAAATGGCTATGAACCCCATAAATTGTAAGTTTATATTCTCTGAGCTGCTGCCACCCACCAAATTATCTGTAGAATTGCCAGTCTTTGTTGCATTATCTTTTGCCAGTGATGGCAACAGTGTAAGCACAGTTGTCTTTGCTTTGTCATCATATAAGTTTCACCACATAAATCTTTATAAAATTGGAACAGCAACTGCACAGCTGCAAAATACATTACATTTTACAACAGTTTAAAGGATAAATTTTCAGTAAACGCAGCAAAGTAGCACAAAAATTTGTGCAAATGCTAAGCTCTGTCAAAGATTACTAGAAAGTTTAGAATAGTGCAACCCATACCATTCACATCAGTCACACTCAACTCCATTACTAGTTAATTACATCCTGTCCTTCTAGGACAAAATAGTCACTGTCCGTCTAATCTTCAGGCCACATTGAATTCTTGCATGTACAGTTATTCAGTTTGGATGCAAACTGGTAAAACATAGAACGACAAATGAAGCTGACAACTACAGCTGTGGGCAATACTTAACGAGAACGGTCACACTTTAAATAATAGTTAAGGATTAAAAAACCAAGACCAAAAACCACCCTATAAAAAACAAAATGACAGATAAATATTAAATTGAAAACATATATCAAATACAACCACAAGATAATTAAAATTACCAGGACTCAGTAAACTGAGACTTGCTGAAATGAAAGAAATCCATTTGTTTGAACGGACAAACGACTGAATTAAGCTTAATCATAACCGTTGCACTATGTGGGCTCAATATACATCGCAACATCACTTTCAGTGCATAGAAGTGTTGCAACTGTCAGACAAGATAAAGCGACTTGATAATGGTGGACTTGCGTCTTGCTGACGAGAAGTATTGCATGCCATTGTCTCTTAATTCTCATTTCATGCCAATCTGTCACAAGCGTAACGGTTGTCATTGTTTTCTTCAGTCAGTATTTCTTAGTTTGTCACAGGTTCCAGTGACTCTTGGTCGACAGTATCTGGGCGTAGTAGCTTGCCTTCATCAGCTTTTACTTTGAAGCCACTCCTCCAGGTTTAACTTGATTGATCTGAGCCTACAGAATTAAAAATACAAGTTCAATATGATTTACTAAAAGTAATAAACATTTCTTAAGTACACATACAAACATTTACAGCTTGTACAAATAGCACCCACACACATGCAATGAACATGCTCATAAACCCAAGGGCCACCACAAATAAAGAGATCCGCATTTTCTATACCCCTTAACCCTTTGAACCCGACGGGCCGGTTTTCCGGCCGGTTATCCATAGAGTTACGGGAGCTCCGGGTTCAAAGGGTTAAGACAGGATGCTACACAACCAGCCAGCAAGCCAGCCAGGACGTTATAAATGAGAAGCAGTGAAACAAGTAAATTGAAAACAGTGATTGGGAAGACAACGAAGCTTGTCGTTAAAGTGTTATATGATATGCGGTGGAATATCAATTGATGATACACCTACAAGCTGGCAGATACATGGGTAGCTGTCGCATAAAGGTTGATAATGCATGACGATGAATTTGCAAACCTTTGCAAGTCCATTTCCATTGACTTAACCAAGTAAAAAAAAGCGTGGCTGTACCTGTTGACCTGTTTGCAGCGTCGATGACTTGCTCAAGGCAGCGACCAAATTCTTCTAAGAGTTGTCTTTCTGTGACTTCATCACTGAGACGCATGACAAAGCATTCTTCCACTGTGGCCAAAAGACAGGAGTTGGTTGCCTCGACAACGTCCATTGTCATAAATGAATGAGGCAGCCTGCAAATAACGTAAAAATATAGCAACCTGAGAAAATGATACTACAGCTTTAAAACAACACAACCATGGTTCACTCTCTTTTGACAACTTAGCTCCAACTGTGTAGTGTATATACATTATACAAGCTATAAGTGATGTTTCATTTTTTTGACACAAATGCTTTACAACAGAAATCCAGCTATTATTGTGCAAGGCAATCATTGATTCAAGTTTTAACACATGTAGATGTCAACAACCCTTCTAACGTGCAGTCCATCCATACACCAAGTCTGGCAAGTTCTGTAAACATTTAGCAGCTGCAAAGAAAGGAGTAAGCAGACACAAAAACTCATAAGAAATGCTTAACAAACCTCTTGCCATTCGTTTCTACGGCTGGTTTCTGCACTGAATATTCTATGTCTGAGTGTAGTCGACTTGTGGCTGCAAACTGCTGCTGTACTCGAGAGTCTGCCGCATCAGCGAGTTGCATGAGTGACTGTCGTACTGTGCTGAACTCATAGTTCTTGCAGTCAAAGCACTTGCACAGATCGGAGCACAATATCTTAGCCTAAAGACGCAAATGTACACAGAAAGATCACAATGTACAGCGAAATGCTCATTCGTTATGCAATCGTTTAAAACTGAAACCCGTACAGCAACAGCAGAAATTCAAATGACAACAAATAAATTATACCATTTCCAGAAGATTAAAGCTACTTGAAGAAGAAAACATCCGAGCAGATCAGCAACAGCATCACTCCATTTCAGAGCAGACCAAAACCAGCACAATGAACAGAATACACAGTCAAGGCTTTTGAGAACAAAGAGTAAAATGAATATTACCTACTATGCAATTCTTAATCAAAACCTTCAATTTTAAGCTGCCATTATGCTTGATAATGACTCCTCAAGTTGCTCCAATGCTTAACAGGTCATCTTAGCCAAAACCTTAACTTTTACCACTCAGATTAATAATCAACTGGCCCAAATTTGGCCGGTGGGAGCGGACTCATGAGTGGTAAAGGTTAAAGTAAATTACCTTCCTGCTTGCCAATACAGAAGTAATCAGACTACAAACTGTTGATTAAATCGACTGTAACCTCAAAGCATTCGCAGTAGTTTTTCAGACAGAACGATCTCTTGCAATGGCAACCTTTGCTGTGCTGTCGACCAACGTCACCCTCACGATTTTTGCCTATGAAGCGTTAACAACAATAAACCAATGTTAACAACAAAATAAGCAATCAGAAAAGTAATTATTAACCAGTTTACCGGCTACCCCGAGAAGCACTCGGGCTACGTTATCTTTCATTATACGGCTAGCCCGAGTGGGCCTCGGGCTGTACTTTTCAGGCCGACAACTACTCGGCAAGCCCGAGTCTCTCTCGGGGAAAGATATATATGGGTTTAGTATTCATTTATTCGCCAGGTGGAACTTATTTTTGGAATATTTATGTTGCACCTTTTATCAAAATGGCGTCGAAGAGAGTATACAGCGCAAGTCAAGATCGGCAAATTCTCTTAGATAGCATATATATATATTTATTTTATGTATAATATTTATGTATACATGTATATAATAATATAATATAATATATAATATAATAATACATAATATAGTAAATAATATAATAATAAAAAAATATATAATAATAATATAATATAATAATATATAATAATAATTAAATATTATATTATAATATAATAATAATATAATAATAATATAATAATATAATAGTATAATAATATAATATATCTAATAATAATATAATATATAATATATCTAATATTAATATTATATATAATTTATTTCTATTTTTTATATATAATACATATCACATATTTATTCCCAAAAATAATTGGCCGCCATGGTGACAGATTAAAAAAATTTAATGGACGGTAAAGGGGTTAAAGGAAGTTTAACATGGTAACTAGTCAATAGTTAAGTGAATTACACAGATATTGTGCTTCTGACTACTTAAAATTTAATATGAACTTTAGAATTACCTTCATAGAAACAAAAACCAGCAGCGTAACCTGGTATAAAAAAATGAGTTCACAACTTCAATGGCAACTTGTGTCCAAAAATTATCCAAAACACCTAGGAATAACAGTGAAAAAGATAAATATCTCTGTGGATGCCTACACTAGCCCAGTTTTTTCAAATAAAATAACGAAATAAGTCGAGCAAAACTGCATTAGACCAATAAAATAAAATGATCAAACTTAGAAAAACATGCGGCCACCTTGGCCAATCACATGAGCACCAAGAACGAAAAATACAAAGAATAGAGAACACAGACGGTGGACAGGAAGAGAATAAGCCAGACAAAAAACGTCAAAAAGACAGATATATATACAGACGCTGAAAGAGACAAGGAGACAAAGACGAACCTATTTTTGGATGAAATGCATAAGGATTCCGGTCGAGACATGCTTTGATTGCCTTCTGACGTTCATCTTCGTGCTCCAGATTGTTTGCACACGATATGCAGTTGCAGTCCGAACAAAACTCACCATTTGCAAAACACTCACAGTAACTACAGACCAACACAACATTTCAAACAATGAGCACAAATGCAAATAATAAATTGGCCAAGGAGGAGCATTCTTGTTGTGCAATGAAAGAGTTAACCTTGCATTTGGTATTCTGGCATCTTGTACAGTGCAAGTAGATTAACAGCGAACTAGTGCTAACAATTCTTGTTAACCGAATTTCATCTTAATCATTTTTAATTCCAGTTTGTATGCTTTAATTCATGCATGTAGAAATTAAGACACAAAAGACGAGATAGGTCATCCAGTAATAGAATTTCCACAATTCTGCCACAATGAAGACGAGGATTGAAAGGAACGGAGTGCTAGTGAAACAGACTCACTCCCAGCATTCATTGTTTCACTTACAGCTTAAGGCATTGTTTCACTTTGTAGCGAAAATGAAATAGCGCTACAAGAACGACCTGGTCAGATAGGCAGGTGAAAAGTCAGTCAGGTATGACTGGCGCGAAGAGAGAAATTTGGCCTACAAGGGGGCGTTGTCGAGAGAAGGCAGTTGTCGAGAAGAGCTACAGGAGTGAAGTCGTTTATGCTAGGAAGAGAAGTGAGTAAATTAAATACTTACATTTATGTGAAGTTTGTTGCATTTAGTAAAAGGAATATTGTAGGCCTAGTAAGGTAGTACTAGTTGTGTTTAGTTATTACTGTGAATTTATAGAGATAACGTAGTATTGGTTAGCGTTATGAAAGATGTGTCGTTGTGTGAGTTAGATTAAAGAACTATCGAGGGTCGTGGTATATTGGAATAACGTGATAGGTTATTAGTTGAAGTTACTCAAGTGGTATCATTTATGTGAAATAGACGAAGGTAGCGGTCTATGTTTATGAACAGGTAAATGAACATTGAATTGCATTAATTGTGTTTAGGCCTATGGACAATAGGTTATATAGTTACTGGTGAATAGGCCTACTTGTTTTGTAAATGTGCTTGTAGACCCTAGCGGTCGGTGTTGGGTGAAGAAAGACGAAGAGAAAAAGACGAGTGTTGAATTCAGTTATATATCAACTTCGTTACAAGTGGCGAGCCTGCCAAACTTTGGCCCACAAACAGACGCCATCGCAGTCATCTTCCGTGTCCGGTTCCCGTCTACAGTCTGGCACCAACGAAGCCCGTCTGTCTTCTTCCGATTAAGAGGTCCTTCGACGAGGTCAGTCCCCGTCGACATCGGTCCGCGTCGACGTCATTCACCGTCGACCTCAGTCCCCGTCGACGTCGTTCACCGTCGACGTCAGTCCACGTCGACGTCAGTCCCCGTCGACGTCATTCACCGTCGACGTCATTCACCGTCGACGTCAGTCCCCGTCGACGTCAGTCCCCGTTGACGTCAGTCCCCGTCGACGTCTGTCACCGTCGACGTCTGTCACCGTCGACGTCAGTCCCCGTCGACGTCATTCACCGCCGACGTCATTCACCGTCGACGTCAGTCACCGTCGACGTCATTCACCGCCGACGTCATTCACCGTCGACGTCAGTCACCGTCGACATCAGTCAGTTACATTCAACTGATTGTCATTCGCATTCAACGGCAGCCACCTTCTGCGTCAGTCACCTGCGACTGTAGCCACCTTCGACGCTTCTGAAGGGTGTCCATCGTCACATCTCATCTGAGCATTGTGGTTCAGACCAAAGGTTTTCTCTATTCATTGTTCATTCATTGTGTGTGTTCTGATATAGAAATATTGTGGCGTTCATAGTGTTTTCTGGTTTGTAAATATTTCTTCTACATTTCTGTGTGATTGTATTACCATGACTTCTCTAGCGCAATTGAAGGAGGTTGGTGAAGGTATGGGGCTCACTGGTGTTTCCCTTCTTGATTTTGTGCGTCAACAGCAGGCTTTGGAGAGAGAAGAGTGGGTTCATGAGAGAGAGGAGACGGAGCGAGAAGAGCGTGCAAGAGAGAGAGACGATGATAATGAGAGGGAGGAGAAGGAGAGAGACGAGCGTGAATGGGACAGAAGGTTGGAGAGTGAACGGTTCCGAAGAGATCAGAGGGAGTTGGAAGTCAGGGAGGCGGAAATGAAATTAAAGGAAATAGAAAAATCAACGGAGTTTGAAAAATTTAGAATAGAAAAGGAATTTCTACGGTTTGAATTGGAAAGCAAGCGCCGAGAGATGGAGAAGCTTACGACGGAAAAGGACGTGACTTCTTTCTACGAGACGTTGCCTGGAAAATCGTGTCGAGTAAAGGGACCCAAGTTGCCTCCTTTCGAGGAGGACCAGGACAACCTGGATTCGTATCTACAACGGTTTGAGCGATATGCTGCAGTTCAAAAGTGGGATCGCGCGGAATGGGCGATATTTCTATCGGCTCTGCTGAAGGGAAGGGCTTTGGATGTCTACAGTAGATTACCTGCAGAGAAGGCTATGAATTATGATTGTCTGAAGGATGCATTGTTTAAAAGATTTCAATTGACGGAGGAGGGATTTCGATCAAAGTTTAGATCAGCTAAAGTGGAATCGGGAGAAACGCCAGAGCTATTTTTGGCAAGACTGGATTCGTATCTTCAGCGATGGATGGAGTTGGCGAAAGTGAAAGCGACTTTTGAAGGGTTGAGGGAGTTGATTGTTCGTGAACAGTATTTTAACACGTGCCCAAGTTATCTAGCAGTGTTTCTGAAGGAACGAGCTCCTACCACGTTGGCGGATTTAGCCGTAATGGCTGAGAAATATCTAGATGCACATGCAAACGACGTAGCTTTGGGATACGGTAGACAGGACGCAGAGGAACGGGTTGAACCAGTGGAGAGAAGCAGGCCAACGTTTCAACAAAGACAGCAAGGTCGGCGATGTTTCGTCTGCGGAAAAAGAAACCATATTTCGACCAATTGTTTCCATAGGCATAAAGCAGTTGCGATGTCCGTCAAGGGAACTCGATCCGGATCATCGTCTGGAGGTTTCCATAGACAAGAGCGCAAACAGGAAAGTGTCTCAAGGTCGGAGGAGGTTAACCCTTCGAGGATTGAAAGACAACAGAATAGATATGGTAATATCCCGGGAGCAATAGATTCGAGTCTGCTACTCGACGACGTAAGGACAGGCAGCAAAGTTCAGAGGGTCGACATTTTGGAAGAAAGCCAGGCGGTTGAAACAAGACGGCGGAGTAATAGCAAATTAAGAGATGTGCTGTCAGCAGAAGTAGAAAGAGGTGTTTCGAATGAGGAGTTGATGAAGACGCTGAATACAGATGGAACTGATAAGATGACGCAAAATAAAGAAGACGCGGGTGTAAAGAAGCAACATAAAGAAGACGCTGATGTAAAGAAGCAACAAAAAGAAGACGCGGATGTAAAGAAGCAAAATATAGATGACACCAAGACAAAGACACGGGAGACCGATGAAGCTGATGGAGAGCGGAGGAAGAAACATGAACTGGATATAAATGTGCAGAAACGGGATGAAACCGTTGTAAAGAAGCACACGATATATGAAGTCGGGAATGCAGGCGATGAACAAGAGCTAACCATGAGGTGCATTACAGAAGAGGTGCAAGGGGTTCGAGAAAGAGTGCTGACGCCTAGCAAATTAATTACAGAGGAAGTACGGGAAAATGAAGACCCAGAGACGCCGAAAGACTGGGCAGAGATAACATTGATAGTATTTGAAGGTGTAGATGCATTTAGCAAAGAACAGACTTGGGAAGATGCGGAGATGTTGATTCTTGCGGATGAATCAGAAATTGTGCTTAGATCTATTGAAAGTGATCAACTCGAGGACGAATCAAAAGAGGTCGCTGCAATTGAAGTGAAGTTCAAGAAGAAATCTGGGGTATTTGAAATACAGAATGAATCAACGACTGCAATAAAACAACGAGGAGTTAACACTAGAGGAGCAGGAACACATGCGAAAGTTGAAGAGTCAATTTCAAGTGCATTGTTGAGAGATGAAGTAAGGGCAGTGAAAGCAATGGAAGGTGGGAGAGCAGATGGTGAGAATGAAAGAGTTGATGGAGATCTGTTTCGGCTGGGTACTGAGGAATTTAAACAGCCCGTGGGTTTTATAGAGACAAAATTGTTCCCAGGGGAGGTAAGATGCTCCAGGCCTATTGACGGGAGAAAATGTTTCGCAACTGTTTGGGGAATCACGAAATTCCATGGGATCCGGCGCGGTCGGCAATTTGCCTTTGAGACCGATCATCAGCTTCTTAATAAAAAGTATCGGAGCTGATGAGTTTGGCCGTAGTTTGTAAATAGTAGCCTATGTTTGAATTACATGGAATGTTTTAATGAAAGAAGACTGTGATGTATAGTATATGTTTTATGAGGTGACTTACTTTGGTTTACCTATATTATTGATTTACAAATTGTCTACGTTTTGTGTTTAGAAGTTTTTGTTTTGATGTGATGTGGATAAGTAATATGAAAATAAGTTGGCTCTTCGCAGTAGAAGCACTAGATAAGTGAAATGTATATTAAGTAGACCGGAAAGCGCACCGATAGTATTCAATTGGGATTGTTAGTAAAGTTGAAGTTATTGAGAAATCAGATGTGACTGATAGTTAATGTTGAATTGCTTAGAAATTTGGTGTTATTGTTAATTAAAGTAGAAGTAGTTATTGAGAAAGTAGTTGTTGAGAAATCAGGGTTGAGAATTGAGTTCAAGAATAAGTGGTTGTCGAGAGACTTTGATATCTCTCTTGGAAAAGAGGGAGGAGTGTAGCGAAAATGAAATAGCGCTACAAGAACGACCTGGTCAGATAGGCAGGTGAAAAGTCAGTCAGGTATGACTGGCGCGAAGAGAGAAATTTGGCCTACAAGGGGGCGTTGTCGAGAGAAGGCAGTTGTCGAGAAGAGCTACAGGAGTGAAGTCGTTTATGCTAGGAAGAGAAGTGAGTAAATTAAATACTTACATTTATGTGAAGTTTGTTGCATTTAGTAAAAGGAATATTGTAGGCCTAGTAAGGTAGTACTAGTTGTGTTTAGTTATTACTGTGAATTTATAGAGATAACGTAGTATTGGTTAGCGTTATGAAAGATGTGTCGTTGTGTGAGTTAGATTAAAGAACTATCGAGGGTCGTGGTATATTGGAATAACGTGATAGGTTATTAGTTGAAGTTACTCAAGTGGTATCATTTATGTGAAATAGACGAAGGTAGCGGTCTATGTTTATGAACAGGTAAATGAACATTGAATTGCATTAATTGTGTTTAGGCCTATGGACAATAGGTTATATAGTTACTGGTGAATAGGCCTACTTGTTTTGTAAATGTGCTTGTAGACCCTAGCGGTCGGTGTTGGGTGAAGAAAGACGAAGAGAAAAAGACGAGTGTTGAATTCAGTTATATATCAACTTCGTTACACACTTACAGCTTAAGGCATTGTTTCACTTACAGCTTAAGGCATTGTGACTTCGAGCAGTTGCATGGTCGACGAGATTTCTCTCCAAAGAATCCATCAATACTTCTAAGAAAAACAGAATCAATAAAATATTTTACAACGTTTTGTAATCATCGAATGCTGCTCTGAATCTGTACGTTGTGGGATGAATATTAACATATCATCAGGATTCAGGACGCAGAAAATAAATAAGTTATGCTAATATACAATACAAACACCTAAAGTTATGCACACTCCATAGAATTCTATAGAATTCTGTTAACTCATTTTTTGCATGATCCTACTTTGTCCTTTTTGCAAACAAACTGCAGACCTGTTCATCTTTTCTGCCTGCACTTTGGAGGTGACTCCAATAACTGGGCAAGTTCAAAATAAGTTCCTGATTAACCATAATTTCTTAGTCACCTATCCACATCTAATCTGAAGCTTTCTAAACAGTTCTGTTGTCACAGACTGCAAGGCATCAGTTTATCATTCCTGCACAATACCTTATCCAGACATTTCATTACAGAGAATCAGAAAACAATTTTTGCATTCTTGTCACATCAGCTGATTTTGATAGCAAAGTGGCTGGCTGCGGCTCACCCAGTGCTGCTGGAGACACGAGACCTCGACTTCGTTGGGACTTCACAGAGCGACAGATTGGAACCGAAGTCAGTCGTCTTTCTTGATCTTGAGATCGAATTCTGAACTTTACGCTGGCAGAAAAAACAATCAGTTTACCTTTTTACTTCAAGTCTCTGTTCATGTTTAACCATGGTGCAAAAATTAAAATGCAATAGATGGAATTATTACTGCACTGACTAAGGTCGTGCAGCCTAACATGCAGCCTAGAAAAATGGTTATTAAGTTGCCCACCCAAACTTGCTAAAGTTTTGACTACCAACAACAGCAATGGGTTTGCACAAATTTATCTAAAATCTGATCAGTATTAGAGACACACACTGCACAACGACATTCAAATTTGGTCATAAGATTGCCAAAATCTTATAGTCATAAGATTGGTCGGATCTGGTCATAAGATTGCTTAAATCTGGTCATAAGAGAGCTCAAATTAGTGCTTGAGTGCATACAACCTTCACAAAACTGATGCACATTTAATCGGTAGAACAGCCAACTGACACTCAACAGCAGTCACCGATTAGGAAAAAACTGAATAAATGTTGACAAAACTTTGCAATGAGGGAAATCTTTAAGTCATACTTGAAAGTAAAGGAAGAAGACTTGAGGCTGTACTGCCATCTACAGTCTTTCACATAAACCTGCCCAGTCTATTCTCTACCTGGCCAGTTTTTCTCTGAAAGTCCCTCATTGTAAGCGCCGCTTGCTTCGTCATATGCGCAACAGCGGACTTCAGTTCCTCAGCAGAAACACTCTGGTCGTAGGTGGACTTGAAGGGCGATGGCAGAATCGTTCTCTTCGTCGCAGTAACGCTTGTTCGGCTGCTAGATGCCTGGTCATCACAGACAATCAAATGAATCTTAGCCTGCAACAAAGAACTATGCCAACACTAAGAACAGTCAGCTACCTTGAATAAGCCTGAAGGTCCCTGTCAGTGGAAGATTCTGTAAAAAAAGTTGGAGTCACACCCTCTTTTATTTTGTGATTCTGAATTGAAGATAGAATAGGTGAAGATCCCCAATACACACCATGTGCTGGAGAAGCACCAAGCAGAATGCTGTGCAAGATGTGGAGACCACAGTCCATATTGGAACTCTAACCAAGAACTGCCAGCTACCCACTCTGTTGAGGTGACTTCAGTTCCCAAGAACGATCAAAATATTTAAAGCTGTGTACAGCGTTTCAACTACCTGCTGTCAGAAACGTGTTTGGATATTGAATAAAGCCTACCACACTTTACATTGTGGCAATAACAAATATAGTCTTACTTGACTTGCACTGGTTGTCTGACTTTTCCTCCAGTCATTCGTCTGCAGCACTTGACATACTTGTGGTAAAGGCAACGAAGTGGATGATGTACTAGACGCAACTTTTGCCACCTGTGGTGATCCAATTGCCTTGCCAGCAGTAACGACCAGTTGCAAACCAGGAGACACAGCAGGCTTTAATGCAGATGAGTTACCTAAATTAAATAAATACACATAATATATGTGGCACCACATATACCAAAACCAGTATTAATGTGATTTTGCAACATAAATTGAGTGTGATACATAATTTTTCAAAGGTCTCGTCTCAGGCTTCTAATTGACACAAAAATATTGTTCTAGCTTCACTGTAACTCAAGATATAAGGCAGAAAGTGATCTAATTAAATTAATTAGTTAATTAACCAAATTATCAAAACAAAATAATATGCATAATCAAGAGAATTACAATAGCTTTAAGACTTAACTTTTATAATGAAATAAAATAAAAGAATTTTCTAAACATATTTCCAGATTAAAACAAAAAACACAAACATGCTATGTCCCCTACGTGTAATCTCCGACACTACCAACTTTGCTGTCGACCGCCACATATAAAAAGCACTTATTGCCACCTATTTTACACTTTCTCGTAGCATGTTTCTCGCAAATTAACTTTCCGAATGTGTGAAGGTTTTCTCAGGCAAAAGCATGTACTTTACAACATATTTGGTTAAAAGAGGCGGACTATAAACTACCAGACAAAACTAGATAAAATGCATTATCATTACTACTTAGTCTGCTTAGCCCTGGATCTTGTATGTGTTCACTGCTCTGTTAGTTTATTTACATAACAAAAGACAATGAAAAGAGTTACAAGTGCCGGGTACAAATGCCAAAAATATTTCAAGATTACATTCACAATCAATTAACTCACCATTCATTTTGAGTGATGATTCAGCTGATGGTAGAGTCAACAGTTTTACGTATTTCACTTGACCAGCAGTCGTAAAAGTTGCTGACGCTGTCATGGATTGTGACAACTGCTGGATTAGAGATGAAGAGGTTGGTCCAGTTCGTGGCATCTCTTGAGTCAGCATCACAGGACACGTGGCTCGAATTGAGGTCTGAGGAACTGGATGCTATCAACAACAACAACAAAATTAACAATTCAATCGTGCAACAAATGCTTCTATTGCAATTCTCAACAGGCATTGCCTTATTGAGTCCAATCCTTGTGCACCAAGCAAAATCAGCAAATTTTATGTCGAGCCATGTAGCCAATATGGATTGATATACCAGTTTTCAAAACATTTCTTGCGTGTTTGCCCTTTGACTGAAAAAAATTGTTCAACTTATTTGTGTCGTGTGAATTTATCTGAAATGATTGATTTAGCTCCGAATGCAGCCAAACCAACTGGATTCAAAGTCTGGATTCTAATCTAGAATGTCTGGAAATTAATACAATGTCCTCCAATGATTCAATACATAGAGAAACTGTAATACAAAAATGCTCATAAAAACAGTTTTGCTGACAAACTCTTCTACACACAAACACAAACAAAAACACAAGTAACAGAATTCCATCGAGTGCTGGCTATTGACAAATACAGCGAATAAGACTTACTTTTCTGGTGATGCAAAGCAATTTAAAATACCTGAGCATGCTTGAAGTTCATATGATCCGAGCTAACTGAGTAGGCTCATGCCAAATTGCATCGTAAATTAAATGATATTCCAAATTTCCAAGAGAAAAACAACCAGTGGCAGGAATAGGGGAAACCAAATTGCTCCGCAACAACTAACCACAAAAAGTTATAATATTATTTAGATGAGGCAAGGCATGCACTGCATATGTGAATAAGCTATGATCAGTGAATCAAGTGATAATATGAATCCAATGCTTACTAAGCTAATTGGTTGCAGAATAATTTTCTGTTGCGCCGCTGTTGCTATCTTGACAGGTGAGTTTACCAAATCGATAAAGTCTGGACTTTCGTCAACTGCTAAAAATGACGAAGTTGCGGAAGTCCCCATACTTTGCTGTGATCCAAAAATAGTATGACAAACCGACTGCTTAACAGGAATGGAAATCACTGCTACTTTCTTTGGGGAAGGCTCCCCAATGACAGTCAGGTTCTCTTTTGGGTAAAGTGTCGTCATCTTCCCAACGCTGTTTATAGGTGCTGATGCTTTGGAGAGACAAACTGTCTGTTGTGCAGCCCTGAAAACAGTTCCTGGGATGAGCTTTGGTGAAGAAACTGGTGATTTCATTCTGTTGTTAATCCTCTCAGCAACAATGAATTTAACTGGAATCCGACTGTTGGCATTTGCAGTTGTTGCGGAATTTAACCCTGTACAACCAGAGCTGGAGGTGAGTATATACCTGTGAGTCCCAGAATTGCCAACAGTCGTTATTACTTTCACAATATGACTGCCCCATTGTTTGTCCACCGAAGAAGGAGGTCTTTGACTACTGTCAACCAACTCTTGGCTAATGACAGTGCTTGAGCTACAGTTGGCAACAAGACTTAGTGCTGGTGTCAGCGTGCAATTTATGTTACTGAATGAATCACATTCTAACGAGGCAGCAGCTCCATGATCTTCAGTCACAGGTATTTTCTCCAGTCTAAGTTTACTTTCATCATCCATCCTGGATTATAATTCCATCCAGTACCTAAAAATAGAAGAAATTGGAAATACAGTCTATTTTACAGGTTCAATACATCTAGATCTTATTAAGTCAAAACTTTTAGAGATTGTGTTTCTGAGCTCATTGTGTGGATAGCTTACTCTAGATGAATTTTTGTCATTTTGCTGATTGGGTATTTTACTGTTGATCTAATTAAATAAATAAGTTTAAATTGAATTTGAAATATTCTGAATTGAATTAAAAAATACACAAGAAACTCATAAACATGCTGTTTAAATAAATAAATATTTGCAGAATTCTGGAGAGTAAAGAAATGTGTTATTCCATATTTTCACTGACAACTCTCAGCTGCAACCAGAATACCTTTTACCTCATGGTTTCACAAGCACACTGCATATATAAGGGTCCATAATAACTTCAATAATACAGCATTCTACTTAAATAATTCAATATATTTGTTTGGCTGGGTTTTCAGTATATAATTCACTATCCGGATGCTACCATTCACAAGAGTGCCTATATAGTATATATTCTTCCAAACATGTGCCTGATTACAAAACTAGCCTTATGCATCATTACAGGAGTACGAACTCTCACAAGTTCTCGGATCACTGTTAGTACTGTTAAAAGTAACCAACACTATGGAAACTAACGAACACAAAATTCATGAACAATTAACACGAAGAGCTTACACACACAGCATATGCTTAATTCCTCTGGTCGGTTT
Organism: Lumbricus rubellus; assembly: GCA_945859605.1. Lineage (NCBI taxonomy): Eukaryota > Metazoa > Annelida > Clitellata > Crassiclitellata > Lumbricidae > Lumbricus > Lumbricus rubellus. Next base: position 20,951,624 of record OX243814.1, read on the forward strand.
AATTTAAGTCAATTAGTGAACAAATGAAACAGTCGTTCATCACTGTAAGCCACTACAACCCCATGGCAAATTAAAGTTAAAATATAAAGTCAAACCAAAAAGACCACATTAACAAGAGTTTGGCATTCCGTCTTTAGAAACCAACCACTCACAGCTTAAATCATGTAGGTCTATTTAAATTCAAGCCTGCGGAGAAGATTATGCATACATTTAAAATCGAGGGAGTAGAGGGACGCCAATATACAACATCTTTTGCCAGCGTATGCGATGCTGCCGTGATTGGGCGATTTAAAAGAGACATTGACTAAATATTATATAGCGGTCATTGTGACTGAAGTCTCGGTAAATCGTAAACAATATGGCCGCCGTAGATACGTGCGGAATAGAGCGGCCTCGCATACGGCGATCGATAGCCCAATATTTCCGCAACCTACGGCGATCTATAGGCCAATGTTTTCGCGAAAGTAAGTAAGTAAAATACCATGAAAAGGTGAATTTTCGAAAATATCAATACGCTTAAATAAGCTAAATAACACAACCAAATCGATTCACCTTCAGGAACGAGATATGTCGCGGTAACCGCGAGATCTCGCGATATAAACTACCTTGCGCCGCTAAATAATTATGGCTGACAACGAATGCAATAAAATTACAGCGCCACCTATCGACGATATCGAAGCGTGAGGGTCGGTTAGGGTTAGTTTTAGGGTTAGTGCAGTCATTCTCCTGAAATTTCAGCAGAATGACTGCACTAACCCTAAAACTAACCCTAACCGACCCTCACGCTTTGCATGTTGGGATGCTTGTTGCGATATCGTCGATAGGTGGCGCTGTAATTTTATTGCATTCGTTGGCAGCCATGGCCGCTCTAATGCGCACGTATCTACTGCGGCCATACTGTTTACGATCTACCGAGACTTCAGTCACAATAACCTATAGCCTATAGCCATTCAATTTCCGGAAATTGTCAAATTCAATTTCTGTTTCAGCGAAATTATTTTCGTCAATTCAACTTATAATTCGCCAGGAATTATTTCCATCAATTCACCAGATTTTTCTAATGACGACACTAACCCTAACCTACCCACACGACGCCTAACCGACCGCACGACAAAGACTACCCTCTTGGTGTATATAGTCTGTCTATTTTAGGAGAAGCAATGAGAGCGATGTACACATAAGTATGTAATGTTCGCCCCTGATAGCAAATATAAGCCACGCTCACTAGCAGAAGATTTGCGCTACTTTATCACCTGATCATCCTTGCATAAAAAACAGCTTCACGAAGGTCTTATAAGTTATAACACACAATTTAAATTAATAACCACTCGAGATCTGCAAATCTATCGGCAAACTAACATTGCCCTATTCGTAAAAGGCTTTTTAACACATCAACATAAGTTATTAAATTTCGCAGTTATTCGCATCGATCGACATCGATTTTATTACGTGCTCGACAACTCAAACGCCAACAAAATTTAAATCATACGCTGCGTGCGTCTTATGAATAATAAGGCGGAGTACCAACTTCTCGATGTTCGGTAAGTTCTTGTTTTCGTCCAAATGTTTGCACAAAAAATCGATCAGTTTTAAAAGCCTCGTTGTCGAAAAACAACTCTCATAAATGGATGTAAGATCGTTTTGAATTTATTTCGTTTTTTGTATAAAATTACGAGAAATTCAAACTAACGCGCTACTCTCCTCTGCCATATTTTCCCACAAACACGGCGATTCACTTTATAGTCTGGTACCCGAGATCTCGCACTGACTACAAGTGTGTTGAAGCTGAAAGCGTACCATAGTGAATTTAAGACTGTCGCAGCGAATGATTTTCCATAAAATATCTCAAGCTTCAACGCCAAGGACCTTTACACTAAATAATTTGTCACGTGGTGCGCCTAGTGCTGAATGGCGAAAACTCTTTTCCACTCGATTTTCAAGTTTGATATGAATATCATAATATGCATGATTGTATTTTATAAATTGCATCTTTGATTCTACGTTATCTCATGTTTTTAAAATTGTTGATAAGTTAAGACTTTTAACGTTGAAGTTTATGTTTGATGTTCATTATTAACTGAAATAATCGTCATCGTAAATAAGAATTTCTAAAGCTAGGTTACCTAAAGCGAAGCTCACACGCGGCACAAACTTATAGGGCCTAATAAAAAAAATGCACAAGTAGGCCTACTGTATCAATACAGGTTTCAATAAGTTGTAGGCCTACAAAGCGAAAAGAAATCGGATGCCAGAAACGATTAGGCCTAACTGTAGGCTATAGGAAGTTAGGAACAGAGCAGCCTAATGATGCTTTGTAGGTTTGTTGCAGACCCAGTTCGCTACATTGGTTCTAAGAGCGTAGCCTAGGCCTACAGCGCAGCAAGCCTTAAGTCAGCAGAAACTATTTGGAACAGTGTGCGCCATTTCAATGGCCAATAATACAAATAGGAGCATGGGCACCCGCAGAGTTTTGCAGGAGGGGAAAACATCATAGTCGCACCTAAATTTTCGGTAAGAGGCTGAAAAGATGCAAAGCAAGAAATTTAGAACATTCATGACCTTTTTCATAGAGGCATCTTAATGAAAATGTATCAGATTCACTTTTTAATTTTTTAATATTAACAGTTTTAGCGTGAATAAATTTGTTAAAAAGAAAAATATTTAGAAAAATAGGGGTAAATTTTTCAGAGGGGCAAGTGCCCCCTCTTCCCCTATGTGCAAGTGCCCATGAATAGGAGCAATGATTAGCAGTCTGTCTCAAATGAGTTTACATTCCAGTCTGCTGGTATGTGAATTGATCAATAAAGGGAAAGTATTATCCTAATAATATATTCACAAGAGGTTCATGTTGAGAAGCAAAGAATAAATTATGCATTCGTCGTGCTATAGCCTAAATATTGGTAAGTGATGAGTTATAAATGAATTGGTGAACAGATTAGGTACAGTGTGCAATGCAAGTTCTTGCAAATCTTCAGTGTTTATAACTACAGATCAAAGTATTTATATACCTGACGTGTCTTTATGACTCGTTAATAATATAGCATTTCTAGTTTGCCAATATCCGTGTGCATCTTCCATGGTGGTCATCAAGAAGTAACCGGCCCTGATGCCAGCCACTCTGCATTGCGAAACAGAAGTTGGCTATGGTCCTCATCCAGAAATCAGCTTTATTAAACTACAGGTCTCGAACTGTTCCTTCGCAGTCACTGGAATGACTGTCCATTACATGACGAAAAATGCACTATTCTGGTGACATTACAATCACTGTATTTCTAAAATGCATGGCTGCCATTGACTTTCTTGCACAACGCACTTTCCATCAACCTCTGCAGTGCTATAATGCTATATGAAAAGTCTTATTGTCCATGGGTGGAGACCTAGGAGGGAGGAACGGTGTCCCCCCCCCCCCAATGGAGGTGTTAGGGGGACGGCTCATGCATTTGTCCCCTCCCCCCACAATCGATGAGCGTCAGGAATAAAAAAAGGTCATCAACTTTTTTGGCGGTGAAAATAGAAAATTTTCTTGACTTTTCGGCCAGATGACTAAAAAAAAGAAGAAAAAAGGTCGTCAGATATTTTTTCCGGCAAAAGATGGAAACTTTTTTGGCGACACTCAGCCATTCCTCCATCAAAAAATCTTGTGTCTTTCCTTCGGCCACTCATTCGTCCCCCCAAGTCTCCGTCCAGGTTTCCGCCCATGTTATTGTCATCATTATCATTGTTATTATCATTATTATTATAATTTGAAAAACAAACAGGAACATCTAACGCATATCAAAATATATTTGTAAACAACAAAAACCAATCTTACACTCAAATCTGTTATAAATAAGCGATGAATGCATTTTACAACCATCAAGTAGAACCAATGAAGTCAAAGTAAGCAAAAGATCTGAAGCTCCACAAACAAGTTAAAAGGCTGTGCCGCTGTTCGTGATACTTTCAAAGAGTGACACTTCTCTTACACAGTTCAGTTAAACCTTATCTTACTTTATTCTAACTTATTTTAAATAGAAAAAAGTTTTAAAATTAGCCAGTTCATATCAGTTTTATAACCTCCAGCACCTAAAATATTTCAAACATACAAGAACGCTGGCTAGAGATTATAAATTAATCAGGCTAGTAGGACCTCCAAACAACAAGAGGTAATTATATTTTTTAGTTATCTTATAAACCATCAACAAATTGTGGATTTTGCACACACGAAACCCTATAGTGGTCATAATTATTACAAATCAGGACACTGCTATATCACCAATGCTGACTCTTCAATACCTTTACAAATCTGTTTATTGGTATAACATAATACTATAGTAAAATGAGTCACCAAAAACAGCGCATTTGAGTTACAACAGCATGTACAAACTCTCCTTTATGTGCACCAGAGCACTGTTAAACAACAAATTTGTAATTTAAAAATAAGAGTGGAACAAGTACCTGGTAATACACAAGCATACAATTATGACATAGCAAAATATTAATGACACAGTTCTTTGCAGTGCATAAAAAGTGACTAACAGAATAAAACATGCAATGCAACTACCGAGTAGTATGTAAGAAAGAGCAAAATGCAACTGACTGTAGCAAACGGGCTTGTAACTACATACACCACTGAAAAAAGCAAATGAGAACAAACTCAATCACCACAGTAACTAAAGATACTTGGTATTCTTGCAGAAAGAAAGACAATAAAATTCCTTTTACTGTTTGTAAAATGTTGGTGAAATTTTATCTTATGACGACAGTTTAGCAAGGGAAGATGAAATCTGTGATCCATTTCTTCAGATGGCATGGATTGTTTTATAGTATGTAGTATGGACCACGGTAATCACAAGCAGTATCTACGCAAAGAAGAAATTACTTTAAGATGCAGTTAGAGTGTGCATCAATTCCCAATGTTTCAAAGAGCAAAGTGTATCCATTGTTAATTCTTAGACCTAGAGCGAAGGACAGAGGAAACAGCATGCACGCGTCTTGGCTCCTCACTCATGACCGCTGGTAATCAGTCGCAATTCTGTTGACACCCAACTACTCTGATTCTGTTACAGAATTTGAATTGTCATCAAAATGTATGAGAACACACAAATGTCATCGAAACATAACAAGGTGAAAGCACAAATGTTAATTAAATAAAATACAGTGCCTCAATTCATTAACAATATAAGATATAAAAATATAGAAGCAATCACAAAAAACAAATTTCTAAATGAATGAACAAAAAAATACACATCACAAACTAATGAGAAGAAATGCCCAAAATAATGATATTGTTGCAATTGTCAACAAAAGTCAAAGATCTATATACATCCCAACAAAACCACTGTAAACTAACTTGACTAGAAACAAGAACTTCATAAAATTTTCTAGACCAGCAATGTGAAGTTGAAGCTGGGACTTAAAATATACAACAACTGAAGTGAAAAAACAATGCAAATACTCAATACACTGTGTTTATAATATACATGTGGACATTAAAGTACAAATAGCACTTGGCTGATAAAAAATATATTTACTTTCTTATATTCTGCAGATCTGATGACTGCACTTATGAAACAACAACAGGTAAGATAACAGTTGCTTTTGAAACAATCAAGAAACAGTTGGCGACATAATATTGCAATGCTGAGCACTGTAACAACAGTTACAACACAATAAGGTTTTAGCATTCTATGTGAACCAGTGCATATAGCTAGACATTAGACCAGGAGCAAATGTCAGTTGATCAAAAATCCTGAAGAATCCTGTACACTTACATAAAAATGTTGCATGTTTCATCTATGCAATGACAAAAAACCGTAACAACCACAAAATGAATTATCAGTTTCTCAAAATTTCTACAAATGCATCATACAATCATCGGGGTTGAACTAGAAAACAAGAAAGCACCATAAAAGGCTCATAGTAGTGCAGTAACTAAATTAAATTCAGACTCACCAACTAGTAATAAATAGAGTAATACTGCAAATCAGTCATGTTGCTTCCCTTCAAAAAGATGCATAAGATCTGAGCATATAATAATTAATGAACTTCCACTGAATGGGAAAACATATTGCATATATGTGAATTGCTTTTACACAGTTGGATCTTGAACCAACTCAACTACTAAGCAGTTTTTCTGAAAACTCCATTGGCATAAGAAATGTCTACTCAACCTATACGTCCTACATACACCGGTCGGTAATTAAGGAAAACCACATTCAACAAACATCCAATAATTACAGATAATAAAAACTCAACAAAATCAAATAAAACAATGAAACTAGATGTCTTAAGTTATTGACAAAATTTTGCATTGAATTTCACAACAAGGAACCGAACTGACAGAAATAAGTATATTACCAAACAAGTAATGGGCATCTAAAACACCTCTGTTGCATAATGATTTCTGTTGTACCAGTGGTCCAACATGCAATTGAGACAATAGATGCATACAGAGGAATCACCTAAGTACAATTGAAGCTATTTCGAAGACTTCCGGCAACTGATTTCATGAGTGAACTGTTAAAGATTAACCAATTTTTTAATAAGAATCAGCAATACTCTTTCAGTTAAAGATCTGATTTCCAATGACTGTACCGGTGCTGATGCCTAGTTCTTCGTTTCTTGAGTTTCCTGAACAAAAACCAGACAAAGAGAAACATTACTCCAAGTAGCACTAAATAGGTCTTGCCAACCGCCATGACTACATCAAATCTTGAGTCTTCAGTCACCACCTGAGACGAGGAGGAGGAGGACGAATCAGCCAACTTAACTGACCGGTCATGATCCAAATGCCAAGCCATCGCCTGTACCCCTCCATTGTCTTCGTCCACATTGTCGTAATAACTGTCATAGCCACCGTCTTGTGCGCCTCCTCGATCATTTGACTCCTTTCCTTTGAAGTCGCGTGAAACATCAACGACTTTGATTAGATCATCCGATGGATAGCTGTAGTCGACAGCATCGTCCTCATCTTGCGCTCCTCCTCCTCCTGCTGCGTTGAGGCCAAGCGCTCCTTCTTCGTAATTCGGATTATTCTCATCGAACATCATCACTGCGTTGTTTACGACTGACTTTGCCGAATCAACCCATGGCCAGACACGATTTCTGTTGTCTTTGTCCTTCACCTCATGTTTCCTACTCTTCTCTGCAAACTTGTTATCCACGTTCCTGTCACCAAATCTGACCACAGCACCAGCAGCTGCAGTTGGCGTCCTATGAGTCGTGTTCACTTTGACTGACCGTGCGGACAGTTCACCTGGACGCAGGATGTAATTAGTGCCAAACAGGAAACGCACTGGATTGATCTTTGACAACGGGGCAAGTAGGCAGAAACGCAGATACTGGCTAAGTGCACCAATGGCCATTGCTGTCAAAGGTGACGCACACCCTTCTGTAAAACCAGAACACAATTTTCACTAGTACTTCTTATGCATAGAAAATAAATGGACATGCTAACTGTACACTAACTGGAGACAGATCTCATGTTTTAACCCAGGTATTAAGAACAACTGTTTGGACATATATGCAGAATGGACGACCCCAGGAAACTCAAGACATTGGTGTTTGGTATTATGGAATGAACGAACAAAAGGGGACGTCCCTTCAGAGAAATGGAAGGATGACATCACGAAATGGTGTGGAGACAGATCACTGCAGCAGTTGAGCCACACAGCAAGAGAAAGAGACAAATGGAAGGAGATGATCGAAAGAGCATCACGCACCTACGGGCATTGAACCCATGGACATTGATGATGATGATGATGATGATGATGATGATGATTAAGAACTTATATCATCAAAATGAAAGTGAGAATCAAGTTTTAATAGCACATCTGCTGAGACAGATGTTTTTAAAACTCCTGATTGGAAGTTAGAATAATTACAGCACTAGTAGGATATTTATATAAATACTATGGTTATTAATCAGGTTTTTTTAACATGCAGTTGTACACAAAATGTGCAATTGTAGATGCATTTCTGTACAACTAAAACTAGCAAAAAAGGTCATTGTCCTCCAATTGGAAGTAATTTACCATGGATTATGGGAAAGGAAAGGAGCTGCGCAGTTATAAAAATTCCTTAAAAACAGCCCTGTTATGATCAATATTGGTTTTCTTGGCCAAAAAAATTTCAGTAAAAGAAATCCAATTTTATTGGTTTTTGTATTGTCCATAGCAAAAATCCACTTTTCCAGCGTAAATAAAGATGACAGCTGCTGGGAATAATTGCATTTGACGGCATTTTCGACACTAAAAAGTTTTTTGAAGTTCTGCAATTAATTTGTGTCGTTCGCACATTGGTTTTCATTTCTGCAGTAAAACCTTGGCTAAAATTTGGTGAAATGCACGATGAAGTTGAATTCGAAGTGCCATATCCACACTTACTTACGTCTGTATCTATCTCACAATATTATTGACACAAACCATGATATTGGTCCTAATTTAAATTTTATGCCGAGTGTGTCTTTTAAAATAAATTGCCCCATGTGATGAATATTTTTCACACATCAATTGAGTTCAGAATTAAGAATTTCAGATCACGCTCAAAGCTTTAATTTCTAGATCAACAAAGCTTTAAATTAGCTGATCACTAGACAATGTTACAGAGCTTCTTATGTGGTATTTACCTTGCAAAGGCAATGATGAGTGAGCATGATCTGAAGTCTTTGTCAAAAGCAGTTGTTTACTCATGAAGCCAAGCTGCTCCTTTGTTTTCACAGCACCTTTGTTTTTCTTTTGTCGTTTTCTGGTAAGGACTGTGGTCATCAAGGTCACTCTGTGTCGCGACTTTCCCTTCTTAACGATCGTCTTGTTTTGTTTCACTTCTGCTCGTTCTTTCCGACGCTGATGCTTCACGTTCTGTTCGATTCCCTTAGAGTCCACATCTTGCAGGCGCCTCATTCCGTTCTTTTTATTAGGAAAATCACCAACCGCACTGTTCGCCTCAGCCTTCAAAGTATAGTGTTCACCTACGCTGGCCTTTCCATTCTTCTTGTGAACTGCATTGTCAACCCACAGCGCCTGTTTCACAACGTCCTTTGTCGAATGCTGTGTCGAACCCCAACAACCAAACGACAATTGCGAAGAGAGAATCTGTCTGAGCCAATCAATGTGAAGGAACTCCACGTAGCCAGCAAAAGGACACAGAAACGCTGTAGAGAAAAATCAAAATATTAGTTCTTCATTTGAAGCACAAACACATTGCAGCAGACAGTGGCTGCAAAAACAGCATAAATATTTCGATATGCATTCACTAAGGCAACTGAATATCATCACAATCACATCACAAACTTTACTTCTTGCTGAAACAATGTGAACTCACTGCTTATGGTTATGGGCACGACATAATTCTACACACCATTTTACTCGCACAATTTATATTCATGAGGGTGCCATTTGTTACGTTTGGTTTTCGCCTCTGCGTAACTCTCGTACACCCCATGTAAAATTGTTTTTTTACCAGTGAAGTTTGATTACGGCTAAGGCAAAACAGTTATGGGGTTATTGCATACTTATGTAATACCAAAAATGGCAGTTTTTAACCAACCAACCCAATCTGTAACGCTTTGTAATGATTCCCTTGATCCACACACCCCAAGAATTATGCATTTATTGTTAAAAAAATCATTTCAGGTCAACTGTATGAACATGGAATTAAAGGCTTAATTCATATTTTATAGTGAATTTAATATAGTATATGAATTAGAATTTGACAGTATTTTGAAATTCATGCCCACTACGCAAAATATGCTTTAAAGTGGCTCTTCAATGCCAGGAATCCAAGGAGAATAATTGCCATGTTATTCCAACGGTTCAACTACCAGATATCCAAACAATTCGAACAGCGATTTCCGGTTTAAACAAATGGGAGAACAGATAGGCCTTTGTTGATCTAAAATTTAACTGGTGTCTGCTGCAAAATCTCCTTTGGATATATTAACTTGTTTAACTCTAATAGTTTAGTAATTATATTATATTTAACTTGAGTTTTTAATTTGTAGGTTTTTATTACCGGTCCCTATTTTAACTTCGATGTATTATAATGATGTTCTATGTCCCATTGTGCGTTTGCAAGTGGAGTAATAAGAAAATACTTATTTACTTACTCATATACTAAGGTCAAGTTTTACATCAATGGCACTTTAATCACATCGTGTCAAAAATGTCATTCGATGTTAATTTAAAATTAATTTATAGCTTAACTGGTGGTAAAGGCGTTATGAAACATTCAGCTTGCCACACCCACCCATGAAATGTTTTGTAACGTTTTCAGCTAACCCCCCCCCCCAAACACACCTTCGAGGGTTACATAATTATGAGAGACCCTTTTGCTCAGGCTGCTTTCTGACCTGTACTCTGCTATGGACCACGGTCAGGTTACACTCTTGGCTCTCTTCGATGTTTCTTCTGCATTCGATTCTGTGGACCACTCCATCCTCTTACAGCGTCTTTCTACATCTTTTGGGCTAGTTGGCCAGCCTCTAGAATGGCTGCGTTCCTTCTTATCCGACCGTTCAAACTGTGTGGTTATTGGTTCCTCTAGGTCCCTCTGGGTTCCTGCTCCCCTTGGTGTACCTCAGGGCTCCGTACTTGGCCCTCTGTTATATCTTCTCTACACGGCTGATCTCTGTCCTCTACTTGAGTCCCAGGGGCTCCTTCACCAAATCTTTGCTGATGACACCCAAGCTTACATACATTCTAGCCCATTTGACTCAGTTAACACTGTGCGCCTGATGTGCCTGACTGTTGACGTCCTTTCCTCTTGGATGGCGTCAAACCGGCTTCTCTTAAATCCCAGTAAAACGCAATTCATTTGGCTGGGCGGCCGTCGGCAACTTGAGAATATTGACCTGCCTCTGCTAGCACAACTGTTTCCGGATGTTACTTTCTCTTCTACGGTCCGTGACCTGGGTGTCACCCTTGACTGTGAACTCAGTCTCACCCAGCATGTTAATCTTGTCGCTCGAAGCTGTTATTATCAGCTTCGTCAACTTCGAGTGATTGCTCGCTCTCTCTCCCATGATGCGCTAGTTGTGCTTGTTCACGCTTTTGTAACTAGTCGTATTGACCATTGCTGCTCAATCCTTGTTGGCCTTCCCCTTGGGGTTCTGGGACGGTTAGACCGGGTTCTACGCTCTGCTGCCCGACTCATCGGGCGAATTCCTAAATTTTCGCCTGTCTCTGCTTACATGCGTGATGTGCTGCATTGGCTGCCAATAGCCCAACGCATCAATTACCGCATTGCTGCCCTTGTTTCTCGCTGTATTATTGGTTGTGCTCCATCTTATCTGCGCGTCCTCTGTCGTCCTGTCTCTGACATTGAAGCGCGTCGGGCCCTTCGCTCCGCTGTGAAGGGACAACTGCTTGTTCCACGGGCTCGCTTAGCTACCAGACAGCGCCGAGCCTTCTCGGTTGTGGGACCGTCAATCTGGAATGACCTCCCCTCGAACCTCCATCTCCTCCATCTGACCGGTCAATCTCTATTTCTCAAGTCTCTTAAATCTTTTTTCTTTGGTCGTGGCTGGGCTGGGAGCGCCTCTGAGTAGTTTCTTGAAGAGGCGCTATATAAATTCTAATAATGAATGAATGAATGAATGAATGAGTATGCAATGACTCTTATGCGCGTTGTTTGTAAACAGGTTCATGTAAATCTGGTCTTAGAGCGAGCATCGCAATGACATATATGCGATACTTTGCATTCAGTTCATTTATCTTTCACCGTGATAATGCAGTATTGTCATTCATATTTTATCACACAATGCATCTGTTCTCAGACTGGAAAGTTCTGCATCTTCCTCTTTCTGTTGGATTAATTATCTAAGTAAGACACTTTCTTAAGCTGTTCAATGTGCTACCTTAAATTTCTTGGCGTGCTGCATAGTGACATGTGCAATTGTGCATTATACATTGCCGATGCCTGATCTAGAGCACAGTTTTGTTGTTCTTTAACTGCTCCCTAAATGAGGTTGTGCAAAAGAATGAACAGTTAATGCACAGGCAACAAAACACTGAAGAAAGCCCTGAAAATATGTTAAGACAATCTCACCCATTTTGAGAAAGACACCCTGAAGGTGAGGTGGAATAATGTTGCCATTCTTCATAATAGTATCGCTGACGGTGAAAAAAATGTTAGTACACAGTTCTGCTTGCCACGTATCAACTGACCCCGACGAAATTAGACGCATATTCAGCTCTGACAGACAGCCACTCTACATCAACAACAACCATTGCACCTGTCACGAGTTGCCCTTGTAAATATTATTGGGCCCATTGTTGTAGACCTATGCATTATATACCTATATTGTGTTATGTCGTATATAATAGTATTATGTGCTTAAATGACAGTTTGACAATAGTATATAGATTATACCTATAATAATCTAGCTTATATAATATATCGATGGTCGTCGATGGTCGTTGGGTCCAAAAGGTGTGTCGGGGGTAAAGGTCATCTGTCTGGAAGGCAGATAGGCCTATATAGGCAAGAGAACGGACTGTCTGGGGGTCAGTCGTCGGAGGAGAGTCAGTCGGCGGTCAGTCGTCGGAAGCTGTCGTCGAGGAGTCATCAGTCGTCGGTCGGAGATGCGAAGTGGGCATGCACGCTGAACTTTGCTGAAGGACGTTCGAGCGTAGGACAACGCACAACGGTGCAAGAAGGTGAATACTGGGCACAACGGTGCTACCAGGCGAAGTCCGAGCACAACGGTGCTACTACCAGACGAGGACGGTCTAGGAGGGGCGGACGCTTTCCCGCCATTTTCTCCGTCGCTTTCCGCCACTTCGTCGCAACTTCTCTACCACGTGACCACGTCTATGCTAGACGTGGGCGGTGTCTGAAGAAACGGGCACTCCTCTACAAGACGCGACCAGCGGTCGTAGCTGGAACGCCAGCAGGACTGGAACTCTCGACGCTGGGTTCGAGAACGGACCAACGGACGACTTCAAAGCCAGACAACCAGACCAGTGAGCCGACCGAAGCCCTTCGCTGCGTAACAGGACTTCTTCACACCTGCAGAACTGTCTCCATGCGAACGGAAACGTGAGTGGGGGCGAAGTTTTGTTGGGAGGGGTCTGGGGGAGGGCACGACCATCGATTAGGGCGCTATAGGCGTAGCCTATTAACGATACTGTTTTTGCTCTATATGTATATGTCTTTTAGTTTAATTTCAGTTGTCTTTTTATCTGAATAATTTTCTAAACGAGTTCATGCTTTGTTTTCTAGTATTTCGATGACAATATTCTAGACACCCTTTCCTTAATAGGCTAGGGCTAACTCGCCATTTAAGATAACTCATGACAATGTGGTGGCAGCATAGGTGGGATGGTTGAGTTTGTTTAGGATATGGTCGTTGTATTAGGAACATAAGCTACATTTGACTCGATAGAATTAGACGGGGATTTAGACACTGATTAAACGATTTAGCTAAACGCATTGAAGCATTGCTAAAGATAATTTATGCTATTATAGCGTAGGTGTTTCACGCTGCATAAATAGGCCAGAGGGATTGTTTAAAGATCTGTTGTAGACTTAGTTAAACATACTTCTTCTATAGTGTCGCCTATAGTGGGGTCTAAGGTAATTATCTAGACTGAATAGATTAGCATTTGTCGCTTAGGGGATATTCTGTTTCAGTTTAGCCCAGTAGGCTAATTATTTCTCGACATGGAGCAATTGATAGCACTTGCCGAAAGGAGTGGCTTGAAAGGGCCTGAGCTTCTTGAGTTTGTGGAAAAGCACAGAGCTGATGAAGAAGCGCGACAGAAACGGATTCTTGAGCGAGAGGAGAGAGCAGCTGACAGAGAGATGCGCAAGTTTGAATTGGAGCGTCAGGCTAAAGTGGAAGCAGAACAAAACGCACTCAAGAAGTTTGAGATGGAGCAACAGGCTAAATCTGTAGCCGAAGAAAACGCACTCAAGAAGTTTGAATTGGAGAGACAGGCAAAAGCTGAAGCCTTAGATTTGGAAAGACAGGCTAAAGCTGAAGCCGAAGCCAATTTAATGAGGAAGTTAGATTTGGAAAGACAGGCTAAGGCTGAAGCCGAAGCCAATGTAATGAGGAAGTTAGATTTGGAGAGACAAGTAAAAGCAGAAGCCGATGAATCTGCCATGAGGAAATTGGAACTTGAAAGAAAGATGAAACAGGAGGCGCACGAGCAAGCATTGGAAATGCAAAAGGAGCAGCATGAGCAGTCTATGGCTTTGGAGAAAGCTAAGCTCGAAGGAAAGACTGTACGGCAGGCTAGTATCAGAAGTGTTAGTGAAAACGCAGCATCTGAAGAGGATGGTGAAGAGGAGGAGGAAGAGGAGCGGACCTCGGATTTTACAGTCAATGCGAGGAAAGGACCAAAGCTACCTCCATTTGAGGATGGAAAAGATAATATGGACGCTTATCTGAGAAGATTTGAGAAATATGCGTCTATTCGAAAATGGAAAAGGCAGGAGTGGGCAGTTTATTTGGCCGCACTTTTGAAGGGACGCGCTTTAGATGTGTTTGCGCGTATGCCGCCTGAACAATACGACGATTACGACGCATTGAAAGATGCTCTTCTGAAAAGATATCAGATGACGGAAGAAGGCTTTCACAAGCGGTTTAATAACTGTAGACCGGAAACTGGAGAAGCGCCTCAACAATTCATCACCAGGTTAGAAAGCTACTTGATGAGATGGATTGAGCTCGCCAAAGTCACTCAAGACTTTGATGGACTAAAGAGTTTGCTGGTAAAGGAGCAGTATCTCTCTGTAGTGAGCAAAGAATTGTCGCTGTTCTTGAGAGAAAGGGCGCCAAAAGACCTTCAAGAACTCGCTAAATTAGCGGAGACTTACATAGAGGCACACGAAGGAAAGTCAAAACAGTCATACCAGTCGGACTACGGAGAGAAAGAAGTAAGAACAGAGGGAAAATTTCTCAAGCCAGACTTCACGAAGGAAAAGGAGAGGGCTGGAAAGAAAGACCAAAAACGTAACGGGGCTACTGATAGGCCTTGTTTTTTTTGTAACCGATACGGGCACTCCTATAATTCATGTCGGTTTAGAATGAATACGTCACATAAAGCAGCAGGAATGCAGACTTTCTGGAAGCCTAGAAATGCACGGCAGAACCAGAAGAAAAAAGCTGAGAACAAGAAAGATAAATCAGCATCTTCCGCAGTTGATAAGAAAACGCACCAAACGACCGCAACTTCAACCGATCCAGAAGGAACGCTGGTCAAGGAAGGGTGTGACGAAAATGCTGGTCAGGCGTTGAAAAATCTGTCCGATGGTGAAGATGTCGAACTAAGATGTGGTTGCAAAGCGCACGTCATAGCTGAAGCCTGTAGACCGGGTAAATACGGAACTGATATGAAGACAACGATTGGTTATGTAGGAGATCAACAGGTCGAAGTGCTTCGAGACACCGGATGTTCGTCAGTTGTTGTAGCCAGGAGGCTGGTGAAAAAGAATCAGATGACTGGGAAACATGAGTTGTGCATTCTGATTGACAAAACTACGAGGAAAGTGCCAACCGCTATCATTGAAGTCAGAACGGACTACTTCACAGGGAAAGTGAAAGCGCTCTGCATGAAGGAAACATTATACGATCTTGTAATTGGAAATATATCTGGAGCGGAACTACGGCCCAGATCCTTCGACAAGAGTACTGAGGTACATGAACAAGACTTGTTGATTGGCGTAGAGAAAGATGCGGGGTGTACTGAAGAGCAGTTGAATGTGACATCAGCTGTTGAAACCCGACAGATGAAGGAGAAGGCAAGAGCACTGCCAAAGCAATTACGAGTTCCAGACTTTCAGAATGAAGTCACATTGGAAACGTTAAAGAAGGAACAAGCTGAAGACAGTTCATTGAAGAAATACTGGGAGTATTCTACACAGAAAGAAGCGACTGGAACGAACGATGACGATCGCATCGTACGCTTTGATGTGGAACGAGGACTGCTGTACCGCAAGTTTCGATCACCACATCATAACTTCGGCGATGAAGTGAAACAACTGGTAATTCCATCCAGGTTGAGAACCAGAGTAATGGAAATAGCCCATAGCTCAATTCTTGGAGGACACTTGGGCATTCACAAAACTCAAGAGAGAATTCTATCTCAATTCTTTTGGCCAGGATGCTACAGTGATATCGGAAGATACTGTCGATCCTGCGATATTTGTCAAAGAACCTTGCCGAAGGGGCGAGTTCAGAAAGTGCCTTTGATCAAAATGCCGATAATTGACACGGTCTTTAAGAGATGCGTGGTCGACCTCATTGGACCACTTCCATGCTCAGAGCGAGGACACCGGTACATTCTAACATTGGTGGATTGTGCAAGCCGCTATCCTGAGTGTATCGCGCTTAAGCAAATTGACACCTGTTCTGTTGCAGAAGCATTGCTTAGCATCTTTTCAAGGATGGGGGCGCCATTGGAACTGCTCTCGGATAATGGATCACAGTTCACAGGAGCAATGATGAAGGAAGTAGGTCGACTTCTGTCGATAAAACAATTATTCAGCACTCCATATCACAGTCAAAACTGTGGATTGGTTGAGAGATATAACGGAGTCATCAAACAAATGCTTCGGAAAATGTGTGCAGAGAAAGTGAAAGATTGGGATCGATACTTAGATCCTTTGATGTTCGCATATCGTGAGGTCAGTAATGAAAGTACGGGATTCAGTCCATTTGAGATGATTTACGGAAGACCTGTGCGAGGATCCATGGCGATCTTGAAGGAACTGTGGACTAAAGACATTGCTGAACCAGAGGAGAAGACGACTTATGAGTATGTTGTCGATCTGAGGAATCGTCTTCAAGAGACTTGTCACTTGGCGCAAGAAAATCTGCAGAGAGCCGCTGATAAATATAAACGTAATTTTGACAAGCATGCCAAGCCTCGAAAGTTTGATCCAGGCGATAAAGTACTGCTACTGTTGCCTACAGAGAGCAACAAACTGCAAATGCAATGGAAAGGTCCATTTCAAGTACTGAAACGATTCGGAGAAGCTGATTATGTAATCCAGTTTCCTCACCGAGCAAAGACGTTCCATGCGAACATGCTGAAACGCTATTATGAGCGTCCACCAGAGACAGAGAATAGATCGAGCGAGGAAGCCGTGAACGACGAAATGCAAGCTGTAGGAGCGGCTGTCGTCGTCGAAGAATTGTCTGATGCAGAGATGAGGATGACAGGTGAAGGAAATCTGCCACTGTTTAACAATCTGCAGAAAGAGACTTACAAAGATGTAGAGATAGGCCATGCGCTGTCAGCAGATCAGAAGAAGGAGGTTGAAACACTGTTGGAAGAATTCCAGGACATCTTCAGTGATGTGCCAGGAAGAACCAACCTAGTCAGACATCGGATCCAGCTTACGTCGAATGTCCCAGTGCGGAAGAGGCCGTATCCTGTGCCTTATGCAATGAGGCAAGAATTGGACAAAGAAATCGATGACATGATCAGGTTGGGAGTAATTGAGCCTTCAACATCAGCATACGCCTCTCCTATGTTGCTAGTAAAAAAATCAGACGGATCCAATAGGCCTTGTGTGGACTTCCGGGACTTGAACCGGATCACGGAATTTGATGCTGAGCCGATGCCGCAGGCCGATGAGATTTTTGCCAAGTTAGCAGGCAACAAGTTCTTCTCAAAGTTTGATCTTTCAAAGGGCTACTGGGGAATCGAAGTCGAGCCAGAATCCAGGGACTGCACGTCGTTTATAACGCACCGTGGACTCTATCGGTTTGTTACTATGCCATTCGGATTAGTAACGGCTCCTTCGACCTTCTCAAGAGCAATGCGGAAGCTCTTGGATCGTAGTCAGAATCTGGATAACTATCTTGATGATGTGCTATGCCATACTGTTGGATGGCCAGATCATCTGAGTTCTCTGCGGGACTTCTTTGCAAGAGTACGCAGGGCCGGTCTAACACTTAGACCATCCAAATGTCAAATTGGAGAACAAGGCATCGACTTCTTAGGACATAAGATAAGTGATGGAATGATTCAGCCAAGAGCGGAGAAAATTGGAAAGATCGCAGAAGCTTCACGGCCAGAAACCAAGAAACAGGTTCGCTCTTATCTCGGTTTAGTGGGCTATTACCAAAAGTTCATACCGAACTTTTCCAGCATAGCCGCTCCGCTAACTGATCTGACGAGGAAGAATCAGCCGAACAAAGTCAATTGGGGTGACGCGCAAGAATTAGCTTTCCAAGAGCTAAAGCAGCATCTGATGAATTATCCAATTCTCAGATTGCCGGACTGGAGCGCAGAGTTCATTTTGCAGACGGACGCTTCGAATTATGGGGCAGGCGCTGTGCTTCTACAGGAAGTAGATGGCGTTAAGCATCCTATCGCCTACGCAAGCAGAAAGTTTCTACCAAGAGAGACCCGATACTCAACGATTGAAAGAGAAGGACTAGCAATAGTATGGGCGCTACAAAAATTCCAGGTGTACTTGTTTGGAAAACACTTCTGGTTAGAGACGGATCATCAGCCTCTGATCCATATTCAAAGAGCCAATCCAGTCAATGGAAGACTAATGCGCTGGGCTTTAATTTTGCAGCCGTATTCCTTTACTATACGCTCCATTAAAGGGTCTGAAAATGTGGGGGCCGATTTTTTAAGCCGCCATCTGTAGGCCTAGATAGGAACTAGGATAAGTAAACCTAGATATTAACAGGGCAATCGTTTTAGTTTTAGTTGTAAAGAAAAGCTAAGTTAGTTTTCTCTTAAGTGTGGGGCCATTGTCACGAGTTGCCCTTGTAAATATTATTGGGCCCATTGTTGTAGACCTATGCATTATATACCTATATTGTGTTATGTCGTATATAATAGTATTATGTGCTTAAATGACAGTTTGACAATAGTATATAGATTATACCTATAATAATCTAGCTTATATAATATATCGATGGTCGTCGATGGTCGTTGGGTCCAAAAGGTGTGTCGGGGGTAAAGGTCATCTGTCTGGAAGGCAGATAGGCCTATATAGGCAAGAGAACGGACTGTCTGGGGGTCAGTCGTCGGAGGAGAGTCAGTCGGCGGTCAGTCGTCGGAAGCTGTCGTCGAGGAGTCATCAGTCGTCGGTCGGAGATGCGAAGTGGGCATGCACGCTGAACTTTGCTGAAGGACGTTCGAGCGTAGGACAACGCACAACGGTGCAAGAAGGTGAATACTGGGCACAACGGTGCTACCAGGCGAAGTCCGAGCACAACGGTGCTACTACCAGACGAGGACGGTCTAGGAGGGGCGGACGCTTTCCCGCCATTTTCTCCGTCGCTTTCCGCCACTTCGTCGCAACTTCTCTACCACGTGACCACGTCTATGCTAGACGTGGGCGGTGTCTGAAGAAACGGGCACTCCTCTACAAGACGCGACCAGCGGTCGTAGCTGGAACGCCAGCAGGACTGGAACTCTCGACGCTGGGTTCGAGAACGGACCAACGGACGACTTCAAAGCCAGACAACCAGACCAGTGAGCCGACCGAAGCCCTTCGCTGCGTAACAGGACTTCTTCACACCTGCAGAACTGTCTCCATGCGAACGGAAACGTGAGTGGGGGCGAAGTTTTGTTGGGAGGGGTCTGGGGGAGGGCACGACCATCGATTAGGGCGCTATAGGCGTAGCCTATTAACGATACTGTTTTTGCTCTATATGTATATGTCTTTTAGTTTAATTTCAGTTGTCTTTTTATCTGAATAATTTTCTAAACGAGTTCATGCTTTGTTTTCTAGTATTTCGATGACAATATTCTAGACACCCTTTCCTTAATAGGCTAGGGCTAACTCGCCATTTAAGATAACTCATGACAGCACCATTGTCAAATTATAAAATTTATTTTTAAAAATTAACAAATAAACTAAATCCAATTCAACAACACTGGTCAAAGCAACAAATAAAAAATGCTCCTTGGTTTAAATTGTAATGTCTAATGCAAAATTACAGATCAGTTGTCAAAACAGTTCAACTGGCATGGACTTGTAAGTCTTTTTATTGCTTGCCATTAAAATTTAGATTAAATGGTGTGGGACGCCGTGGTGCAGCGTTAAGTTCGGTGATTTGAGACCAAAGGGTAACAGGTTCGAATCTACCTCAAGCCACTGCATATCAACCTTGGACAAGTTGCTAAACCCACAATTGTCTGTGAGGAAGGCACGAAAACCACCTCACTCATCTCCTCCCAAGGGGTATAAAGTCAATGAACTTGCTTTCAGGCAGAGAACCCATCATCAAACATTGCCAAATAGTCATTCAAACTACATTTCAACACAATGAAATTGAGTCAAAGATGTAGTCTTATAAATGCAGCCATCCGGTGCTTGTCCGTAATACTATTCATAACCTAATCAGATCAAATCTTGCCTGTTCTGTGAGCAATGTATAGAGGAGCTGCTGTTCAATGTCATGTAGATTCTGTCCTTTCGTAAACATCACCCTCATGCAGACTCCAGTGATACTGCAGTCACGTTCAAATCCACTCTTCATCAACTCCGCAAAGCACAACTCCTCATACTTACTGTAATCTGTCACAAAAAACAATTTTCGTCACAGTTAAATCCTTTTTCTTTAAAAAGCAGTTATTATTTAATTAATACTAAGGCTACTGCTGCAGTGTTTAGAAGCATACAATCGCACGATGTCTTGGCACTCTTTAACATCCTAGAAGTGGAATTATCAATTCCAAAAGAAGAAACTGTGCACACAAAGAGTAAACCAAATGAGATGCTGCAATATGTAAAGCTCTAGTTTCTTTATTTATAAAAATTCAAGCTATGCAGAGCTCCAATTTTGTCATAAAATCGAGCCCACTGCAAGTATTGCTACACGAGAAGCATGATCTTGAGAAATAGATGAGACTACGATCTGTACCGTTTAGCGATGATCTGTATGTATCAGCTGTCCATTTAAGTGAAGTGTCCAGATAACGATACGATGCTGCGAATGTCCAAGGCCACTGGTAGATATAACTCTTTGCCATTGACCTCCACTTAAAATTTCTGTACAACAAGTTAAGGCCAGCACTACTCAAGTTTCTTGAATACTGATAGAGATTTGTGAGACGAGGTAGGATATTGGTCGGGAGGTCATCTGAAGCAGGAACTGACCTGCCAAGCATCTTATTGTTCATCACCAGAATCTGACCTGATAAAAAAAACCAATGAAATTCTTCAAACTATAATGATATTTTTATTGAAAAGTTTTTAACACACACAAAGTCAGTTAATCTCTATAATGACTCGGTAGCAAGTAAACATCATGGCGACCAAAGATCCGCTCACAACAGAGCGCGGTCACGTGACGGCAAAAAGGTAGCCCAATATTTTCGCGGCCTACGGTGATGCATAAGCCAATGTTTTCGCGAAAGTAAGTAAGTAAAAATACCATGAAACGGTTATTTTAATAAATATTAATACGCTTAAATAAGCTTAAGAACACAACAAAATCGATGGACCTCAACACATTGGCCGCCATCTACGAGATATCTCGCGGTAAGCGCGAGATCTCGCGGTAAAAAACCGCGAGATATCTCCGCGAGATCTCGCGGTAATAAACCGCGAGATATCTCCGCGAGATCTCGCGGTAATAAACCGCGGAGATATCTCGCGTTTTTTACCGCGAGATCTCGCGCTTACCGCGAGATATCTCGTAGATGGCGGCCAATGTGTTAAGGTCCATCGATTTTGTTGTGTTCTTTAGCTTATTTAAGCGTATTAATATTTATTAAAATAACCGTTTCATGGTATTTTTACTTACTTACTTTCGCGAAAACATTGGCTTATACATCACCGTAGGCCGCAAAAATATTGGGCTACTTTTGCCGTCACGTGACCGCGCTCTATTATGAGCGGATCTTTGGTCGCCATGATGTTTACTTGCTACCGAGTCATTATAGAGATTAACCCACAAAGTCATACAGATGTGTGTGGATTTGAGGCATAGTAAGTCAGTCATGAGATGAAAAGCAGCTAGTAACGCGAATGTTTGAAAATCAATGAGAAATAGTCAGTTCTGAGGCACTTTGTGAAGGAAGAATTCAATCTTTTGTTGTCAGTTCCTTGGGATACAACAAGAAATGAACAGGCCCTCCTACAGCTGTCAATTATCACAAAATAAGTATATATAGTTTAAATCTATAATAATTTTGTGCAAAAAACAAAATAAACGTCTAACCAATGTAATACGCAAATTTCAAATGAAACACAAAAAATAAGAAACGTTCGCACTTACCTTCCAGTAGTCTTAATGCAAAGACATCATCTAATGTTATTAATCTCATATTGCTTTGATAGAACGCCAAAGTGCGTTCAACAGACCGGATGATGCCCTCAATTATAGCATTTTTATCGCTATCGGTGGCAAAAACGAAAGGAAGAAAACAGATTAAAGTTCTTAGCATCATTTTGGATTTAATTACAAAGTTTTGGTTTTCGCACTTTTCGCTCTCGTTCAATTCTCGACGAAATTTTGGGTCAGCTAATGAATATTTAAATAACCCAATTGCACATTCGCCAATAGAAGTATTTGAATTAAAGTTATATGAATATTTAAATAACCCAATTGTACATCCACCAATAGAAGTATTTGAATTAAAGTTATATGAATATTTAAATGACCCAATTGCATATCCACCAATAGAAGTATTTGAATTGCAGCTATATGAATATTTATGACATAGCCTCGTTTTTTCCTCGCACACTGTTTTTATCGATAAACCAAGAAAATAGTCAAATTTTATAAAAGTACCTAAACAATAAATAATAGCCGATTACAACGTTCAGGTCACAGAAAACACGCTGTAAAAGAGAGACAGGCAATTGTGAGTATGACAGAAAGTGGTGCTTAATAATTATCAGGTCACGGTGTTGGACCATTGTATAAATAAATTAATGTCTATTCGCCTTAATATGCCTGTGATTTGCTCTGATGTGTTTTATCGCAGCCTTAAAAGGGTAGTTCTCAGTAGAGGTTTGGCCGGGAGCGTTTTGCCAACTACCATTACTTTTTGGACATGTTATGTTCGGTAAACGTATTCTAAAGCAGATGAATGATGATCCCTCTTTGCTTTTATCCTCAGTGACTCCGGTCATGTCCTCCATGGGTCATTCCATGTCTAATCAACCAGGGGTCTACATCATACCCGTTCAGATTTTTCTGATTTTTTACATAAACTACATGCAAAATAAGGAATCACTGTGAAAATTTGAGCAAAATTTCTCAAAATTTGACCGAGATATTAATTTTTGAAGTTAATTATTTTTTAAAACACACCACGAGAAATTGCATCATCCACCAAGTTTGTACTGGTGAAACGAGCTAGAGGGCTCAAATATTAAAAGTAAAGTAATTCAATTGTAGGAACACAGATCATTACTAGGGAAAAACTTATTAATTTTGACAATCGACAAATAGAATACAGTCGTTCAAAACAACTGTCTAGCACTATTTGCTAGACCTGTTTATATTCATTGTTTCATTGTCTAGATAAAAGTGCTGTGTGTGTAATACGTGTATAGGAAATAAATAGGTTATCTGTTCACCAGCAACCTGCTAGTGTTTTTAAGTTGTTTTACTCATTTTCTTTCAGACAACTACGATGGCTTGCCTGCATCACTTGTCGCTGGTCAAATCTGTGCCCATCACGCAGAACAGCCACTTTCATCGTTTTGTGTACAACAAGATCTGCAATTTGTTCGAATTGACCTCATATACTCTACCCAAAAGGCAACTTTCAATGAAACCAGATTCGCCTTCAGCAGAAAGAAACTTTTCATCCGCTGATTTCAAGGTCATCTATCGTTTCCCATACATCCGTTTTGTGCGTTTGATAACGCGCTTAAAGCTGTACCAGACCGGTCTGACTGTGTTTGCAATACCACCGACATTATACGCATGTGCAAGTGGTCTTGTTAGTGTGGATGCATGTGTAGCCACAGTCTCTGTTGCTACATTTGCCTCTGTCATGCTAATCATTATGAGCAACATCTTTCAGAGATTTGTAGGGTTACTCGCCGTCAGTGAAAGCGTACCCTACGCACGTCTTTCGCGTCTGACGTTCTGGGGAAAGCGTCGTGATGTATTTGTTCCGTGTAAAGACATTGTGCCGTTGAGTGACATCTCCGAGAACACAGACGACGTCTACATCAAGGTGAAGAGGTATAGCACCAAGGACGTCTACTACCTGAGCCTGCGATTCGGTCAGATAGAAAATATGTCTGAATTGCAACGACTATTTGGAAGCTTGTCAAATTAATAAAACTACACAATGTTGTAAATTTAATATTGTGCTTTTCCAAAGCTATCAGTCTAACTGAAGTAGTGCACTAGAGGGGCTGTTAGGGTAACCCGCTGAGGGATATGGGCAGTTCAAACGAGTACAGAGGGAGGGTAGATATCTGCAAATGATCTGCACCACATTAGGTCCATTTACCGGTACCTCATTACAGTCCATTTGTTGGATATGGAAGTATCAAATTACACCACAGAATAGACTACTGTAGCTAGCCATGCAAGATCAACAACATAAACAAGATAGTCTACCTAAGCTGTAGGATACTTCTGGAGGATGGATGACCCCATACGGGATAAGGAGGGTAATGCCAAATGCAGATTGATATATGGAAGTGACAGGGATGGTCTATAGTCCCTCATTCTTTTTATCATCTTTTATTGAATGTCATTTGCGGATCACCCCACATGTATTGGAAAGAATTTAGTTACCAATGAAAACAGCTTGGGAAGTCTTTATTGAAAATGTTTGAGAAATTATGTAGCAATTCTAGTTGATTTAATGTTTTAGTAACTGAAGCAGCATTTTATAATTAAATGTACAATGAACATTGTGATTTAATAACAAATATGGTGCTACACATCTTCATTGCATTTACCTAACTTGATATAAAAAACAAGTCTTTACATAAAACTTCTGTTGAGCATTCTGCAGACTGTGAGTACCAGCAAACATATTTTCGAACCCTGAGATCATGTTCCAAGGACAAAGAAACAAATCGCTGACACTTCTTTTATCTTTCATAGTTATTTTTCCTTGATATCGTGTATGGTATTGTTATTTTGAATTGGCTCAATGGAAACTCGACCTACGCTTCATGCAGATTGATGTTGTCTTTGTGGGTCGTGGCCTTTGACTCATGGAAGTAATGTGAAATTAAGATCACAGAGGACAACATACAACAGTTGCACAGTTTAGGAATTGTAGAAAGTAAGTATCGGTAAACGTTTAAGGTTGCAAGCACATGTATGAGGATAATATAATACAAAAGAGGTTGAGATTAACACAATTTAATAGATGTAACATAACTTGTGAAAATGTTTCTTGAGCTATTTCTGGAAGAGCAGTTCTAAGTTTCAGTGGAAATTTATTCCAGAAAGGCAGTCAAACATTGCCAAGAGATACGTATGCAGATGGGTGGCTGAAATTAATATGCATCGGACACTGAGAAAGAGACAAAGAGACAGAGATGCAATCCAGGAAATTATCAGAATACAATACAGATGCAACTTCTTTATATATACATAATCAATAAATAGATATATCTTACAAGCAAAGTGAACTTGCCCAATAAAAATATCTTAGTGTTGCAGAGATACAACAGCTGTCATTAAAATTCAACGCAACAA
The DNA here is from genome assembly GCA_945859605.1 of Lumbricus rubellus. NCBI lineage: Eukaryota > Metazoa > Annelida > Clitellata > Crassiclitellata > Lumbricidae > Lumbricus > Lumbricus rubellus. Next base: position 20,977,218 of record OX243814.1, read on the forward strand.
ATTGGCTATGAACAAATGAATATTGTCATCATGACTGAACATTCTCAAGACCTATACAAGTTTTACCAGTAGTTTCAAGTACTCAGACCAATTTAACATGTATACATGTACATGGCATCAAATGACTAGATAGTTTATACTACACAAATCAATAAATCACATTAATTCAAGATTTGAAAAATCAATCACATTTAAATATGTTCTTCCTTGATGTAGGTCATGAAATACTGGCCCCAGTTCCAGTGGTTATCTTGCTCACCAAAAGTCTTTCGAAAAGCTGGGCGGGAGCGCAGTCTGTTAAGGTAGGCACGCAAAACGGGGTAGCAGTCCAGAAGTCGACCGTGGTCAATGGTTGACACCCACCAGAGCGTAAATCCAAGGACACAATCAGCAGCTGTAAAGCTAGAACAAATAATGCACCATATATTTTATACTCTACTGTAAGTAGGATAACCTTGGCTTGTTTCTTCAAAGGCCTCATCCTGTTGTCTAGTCAACCAGGCATCCAACAGCTAAGCATTTTCATTGGTCACACAGTGCAAATACCCATCATAAACCAAAGTACAGCTGTAGCGAAACAAGATTTACACTTGCCGAAAAGTACATCATGATTGATGGCATTGAAAACATCAGTATATAGTGAAGCAGACATAGGCACAATAGATGGTTGAGTTTCAACGGTGAGGAAAATCCAAATTGGTAAGGGTTGTAACGTAATGTAATTCACACAATTTATATAGCATCGTCAGTAGCAAGCCACTTCTAGGATGCTTTACACACATATTTTCAACTGTCATAGTACATGCAATGAGCTTGAGAGCAAGTGCAACTTCAATTGTTTCTTAAAAGTTGATTTAGTCTGGATTTCCTGGATAGGTGCTGGAAGACTGTTTCAGGCGCGTGGGCTAACTAAGTAAGGGTTGAGATGCAAGAACTTTAGAAGAAATGCAATTCTTGAGCGGGATAGACTGATTAAACAGATAATGACAACGTGAGGAAAGCAGTGGATCTGATATATAATATGATCGAAAGGCAAAATCATTGTCAATCAAGCCATAATAGGGACAAGGACAGAGTTGCAGTCCTGAGAATAGAAGTTTATGTACAATAGTTCCACAAGAGCTAATTGTAGCTTGTTCTGACTCCTGATAACTTTATGACATATTCTAAATGTTGATAACTTCATGACATATTCCAAATGTTGGTTGTGACGAGACCTACCTGTCACCACAGAGGTATGTATTAGTAGCTAGAGTCTCTGTTAGCGCTCTTGAAAAGGCGTTTAAGCCACTGAGAGCTGAATCAAGCATCTGGTGGTTTCTTTCGCCACTCGGTGTTTCAACCATCTGCATATGCAACGTCTTCACGATGTTGTCGAATGTGGCTGCTGAATACACAATCCAGCTAGAACAAATTACAGAAAAATCAATAACGAAAAATATGGAAAACACAGAATTTTTTTCAAACCATGAACCAAATCATGTGACCTCAACCCTGCTCAGTTTTTAATGAATCGGTCAATCAATACCCACAGCGTAATTATTTGAACTGTCTAAGTAGTCAGACAAATGACCCATCACTACTCGAATTTGTCACACCACATATACAGTTTATACACATGCAATCTTGGGATTGTCCTTGACCTGGAAGCTCATCAGCTGTACCAGTTGCAAGCCTCTTCTTGTTAGCGTTCTTCAAGTGTTGCGTATGTTTTTGTCCATTCATTACTAGTAATAAGGTGGACACATCTAGTGTCATCTATGCTGGCCTCACTTTTGGGCATATTGTGCAGCCACTAGGCACACTGGGGGCATTTTGTTATTTTACCACATTCTGCATTTTGCAGTAATCACAAATAAAGTAGAGAAGAGAAGTTAAGACAAAATTGCAACTAAGTATTCATAATGTCAACTGATGGGACAAAATTTGTCTATTCAATTACATAGTATACGTTTCAGATACCTGTAATATTCAGCTTTGTGCTCTGTATCAGGAAGAAATCGACCATAGAGATCTGCCAAATACATGCAGATGGCAGCGCCCTCTATCAGCGTAAACTCATCGTTGACAACACAAGCAGATATCAATGGTGGCATCCTGTCCTGACTCCCGTAGTCACTCTGTTCATCACAGCTGAACGAACTAAGATCTTCACGACTGATGTTGTGAGGATTGTACTCGACAACCTGGTAGTCGTCCTCTTGTCGTAATAGTCGTCCTGAAGTATAAAAAAATAATAGTAATGCAATAACATGTCTTTGCAAAACTTAGTCTGCAGAAGACCAATTGTTCTATAGGGAGATAATTTTAATAATTTATATGACTTTGCATAACTTTAGATCTTGCTGTTTTAATATTACTATAAATATTATTACTATATTTTTTAATACTGCTATAATATATTTTAATATTTTTAGTGCACACTTAGTAACAACAGACCTACAAATTGGAGGAGTGGTTAGTCATTCACCAGGTGAAGCACAATTAGATATGCAGTTGTTTGAAAGTCAATGACAATTAATCACTTTGGGACATTTCTTAAAGAACAAAACAGAGTTTGAGCATCAAACCGACATTGGTAGAAGCCACATTTTTTGATCACTCACTCTTAGAACAGGTTCAGAACACAATTCATAAAGTGCAAGGGTACCCACATTGGGAAACACTAGACACTTAACAGCAGATAATGTTCTAAGGAAAATTTATTATTGCACATGGCAAGCATACAATCATAAATATGATTAATTATTATGAATTTCACTGAATTACATATCATGCATATCAAACAAACTACGGAGGTAATCCTTGATTACATGCAGGAAAGCAATGAAGGCCATGATCATATAAAATCTGAAAGTAAATACTTCATTATCCAATGGTGATGACTTCGTAAAATTTAATTAAAATCGGCTTAAAGTGTAGCAGGACAGTCATGGATGGTGTCCTGGCACTTGTTTTCAAATCTCTATGCTGTCCTGCCATTTATTTGGCCAGCACACATGAAAATGTAAGGGGTGTCCTGGCACTTCTTTTTTTACACTTTTAGTACTGATTAAAATGAAGCCTGCACTTGCCTGACATGACGTAACATCATAATGCTCATTAACGTATTCTTGAATGAATGAATGAATGATGTTAATGAGCGTGATGCCCTGCTGAGCAGAGAGTTTAGTAACTGGATCTCATACGGCTAGCTGTGTCCAACGAGGCTGTATGTTGATTTAAACACCATGACATCACGTAAGGCAACATTTATGCTATGTCCACTTAATATACATTGATGATATAATACACAAAACAGGAAAACAGAAATACAGGGTGTCCAATAAGTTCGTGAACGATTTTGCTACCTTGTTACAAAAAATATACACGACAAAAATCAATAATTTTTGTACCATTTAATAGGCAATAGTGTTGCCTTTGCTGGCTATAACAGCTTTCATTCATCTGGGTAAAGATTCGATGAGGTTGTACAAAGTTTCAACCGATATCGAATTCCATGTTTTCGCAAACGACGTTTTAGCTGAGCAGGAGTATTTGGTTCAGGATCTTTGTGGACACTGCCTGAGAGTATAATACTCCAGAGATTTTCAATCGGTGAGAGATCAGGAGAGTTTGGAGACCAGTTTTCAATGTAGTTACGAATATTTTCGTTCAGCCATGCTCGCGAAACAGCAGATGTATGTGCTCGCGAATAACAACCGTTTTTCCCTCTGAGCGTCTGTTAGCCATGGCGCCTTGCTGCGTTTCCAACTTCTCCACTTTGACTTCCCTTTCATGTAATTTCTGATTGTTTCTTTGTTGTCCTTAAGTCCACCTGTTTTGAGAGATTTTCTATCTGTCTCAATCCAGGTCCTCGTCTGTATTTCGCCTTTTTGATTATTTTAATAGCAGTGTGTCAAAATCTTTGGTCGACCGCATCGTGCATGATCGCCTAACTCGCCTTGCTTGCTTCCTTCAACCCATTTTGCTACCCAACCTTTCGATCATCCTAATTTATCGCCTATAACGGAATATGAATATCCTTCTTCATCAAGAATAGCAGCTTTCGAGCGTAACTGAACATCTGCTATTTTCCCCATTTTCCCCAAGTTTGTTTACAAAAAACGATCGCGAACTGCATAAAAGTCGCTAAAAATAGCCCTTCCGCATAAATTGATGACGTCATTTCCTCGTTGCAAAAAACTAACACTTTTTACACTTTTTGGTTTCGGGACATAAAGCTCTTTCAAATGGCATAAGCATTATTAATGTTTGTTGCAAAACTTTTCTGCTATCTGCAAGCAAAATCGTTCACGAACTTATTGGACACCCTATAAAATGTTAGTTTTGAGAAGCACAGTCATGCAGAATACGAAACACAATAAAATAAAAAGTCAGAGGATCGCAAGGTCACATTATGTGTAGCAAATGAAGAGTTAGTTGCAGCAACATGCAAAACAATTATTATTAGTAAGAAACACTAACACACACTGCGCAAAAGGTGTAATGAGACAAACTGGGAACGCCATGATGATCGATGTTCGGCAGAGCTTCCAGCTCCGAAAAGAGACATTCCGTAGAATAGCATCTAGCATCGTCGTCAACACCCATCTGAAAATCTTCCTCTGCATCAAGCTCTGTCCACATAGAACATAAAAGAAGGGAAGCCTGAATAATATGATAAAACAGAATGTTGATGAAGCTCCATTACAAGAAAAGGTAACAGAGACTTGCTTTCACAATTTATTATTGTATAATGATCACAAGTGGGTTCTTAAATTGGATTATAATTATGTCAACTTTGAACTGAGTTTTTAAGTTCCCATCTAATGACTATTTATTAGCACCAATTAGTGAAATATACAGGTGTCTAAAGGTCAACGTTTCTCTTGCCTAACACAGAGATTACATGTTGGTAATTATTTGGCATCATTTACATCAATGGCTTTGGGGGGGAATGCAAATACGGAACATAGCATATACAAGATTATTATAAGGATGGAAATATTTAAGTAAAGCACCGACATACCTACTTTAACTGGTAATCCATTAAAGTTTGTCTACTTAAAATTCTACCTAAGAACTGTCTCAACCACAAACACACGTACACATGTATCAGGCCTGCGTGACCTGTTGCTATCAAACCAATACATTCATTCAAATTTGCATTAGTTCATTATGAAGATTTTTATAGAATTCAATACAACACAATTCACAGGCCAGAGGCAAACACAAGGCACTCTATATTTCTCATCTGCTATGTTTCTTATGTCTTCGACCCACATCCATCCTCGTTAACCTAGACCTCCTTCTGCTTGTCTCTATATCTGGCAATTTTTTTTTATCTGTCACATAGTCTACAGTGTTGTGTTCTTGTGTTCTTATTTTGACATGTAAAACTGCTCATATTTCAGTTGAATAGGATTGAACTTGTGAGTCTGGTTATGATCTATGGCCCGTAACTAAATGCTTGTGGACCGGTCCTGGGACAAGAACACCCTTTGAGTGGCAGTCCTAAAAGACCCTACTTAACCTTGTGATAGGCCTATACATACATGTATATATAGGCCTATCACTGGTTGTGCAGAGGTCATAACCACTCCAGCAAGCTGAACTTAACTTTTTTGGCAAGATTATATTATATAAACTCTTCCTACAGTTCTACTCCCCTTCAACCCTCCTCCTCCTCCTCCTCAACTCATAAGATAAGCGGAAACAAGTTCTCTGGATAGCTAAAACAACCACCTGCCAGCTGTTTACGTCATTCCCTGCTAGGCCTATAATTACATGCAGCGATGGCTCAAACTTTCAAGCCTATCGCCTTAATTATTCATCGTACGGCGCTCAAGCAGCCTTGAAGTTTTTAGAAGCCCATCGAAGCTTTCTTGAATCCTTTGAATAGTACGTCTATTTAAGCTGTCAAATCATGCATTCAACTAAATAGGCCTAGGCTAAAATACAAGAAACACTAGTCTTCAAGTTCTGGGCCCGGCTAAAAATAGACTGGCCGAGGCTCAGCTGAAACGCGAACTGCGGACATACCCGATATAAACCAAGCGCATCTCGTGGAAAGCAGTAAGCTGTTCTGAATGAGACGCATTTTTTGTTTCGCCCTAAAATATCGTCCCGCCTTTTTCGCCACATAGATCCCAGCGAGGGTAGCAATTGCCCCAGCACCAGCCGCCAACAGAACACCTCTGCACGTCCCCGCAACCGAGGACGACGCCATTTGTGCAACGCTACCTCTGATCAAGATTTCCGTCTGATCGCCGATGGTGGCGACTCCTAGCGCCAACCGCCACTCGACGTCTCGCAAAGCAATCTGTATTCTAGGTAGTTCTATAGTTTGGCGCTAGGCCTACATCTGCGCGGATGCACGCTAAAGCACAGAGAGCAGCGGGTAGGCCTAGTTCAGGCATAGCCAGAGCCTTCTATTACTGTAATAGAAGGCTCTGGGCATAGCCAATTAGCCATGCAAGCATAGGCGCCGACTCTGCGAGGCCCGTGAGTGCCAAGCATCACCAGAAATGGACCAAGCGAGGCCCATTTCTGGTGACAAGCGACTCAGCGAGACCCACATAATTATGCGCATGCATGGGCACCACCAGAAATCCGCCAACAAGAAGCCAATTAGCCATGCAAGCATAGGCGCCGACTCTGCGAGGCCCGTGAGTGCCAAGCATCACCAGAAATGGACCAAGCGAGGCCCATTTCTGGTGACAAGCGACTCAGCGAGACCCACATAATTATGCGCATGCATGGGCACCACCAGAAATCCGCCAACAAGAAGTGAATTAGACCTAAATGCTTTTTTGTTCTTTCTTTTTTCCCCAAAATTTACCACCACGTCCATGCATGTGCACAGTGTTTAATCTAGACGTCTCTGGGGGGGGGGGGAAAGTTCCCCCCAGGATTGACATTTCCCCCCCCAGAAAAATTTGACAAAATGATATTGGTTTTTAGTTACTATTTTCATCGTTGTTTTATATGAAGTGTTATAATATATCGTGATGTTATTTACTATTATTATGATTATTATTTATTATTTACTATTATTATATATGACACTATCATGTTGCAATTAGTATAACTTACTGTATATATATTTGTATAAACACTATTTTAGCACAACTAAAAACGGATATGACATCCCCTCCAGAAAATTTGACAAAATGCTTATAGTTTTAGTTGCTGTTTACATCATCGTATTACATGAATTGTTATAATATACTGTAATATTATTTATTATTATATGGTCAATGGTTATAATGTTATTATTTACTATTATAATATATGACACAATCCTGCTAAAATGAGAATAACTTACTGCTAATATTTGTACAAATACTACTTTTGTACAACTGAAAGGCTTCTCACCAGTGGTATCCTTTAAATTTTAAACTGTGGGCCTAAAATTTCAAAATGTTTGGTCCACATATATAGTAAAACCTAAAAACAACATCATTACTACACATGGTTTCTTGAATTTGGCACCGCTAGTTTATTAGTTCTTGGTTGGTTTGTGTACCATTAAATATGATTTCAGAAAGTATGTCCTGGTCAGCAATTCAGGACCATCTTGGGAAACAGGGTTAAACTGATATACATGTAGTGCTGAAAAGTCAGCTTATATAGGCTACTATTATATTCATGTCTGCATTTATTCATTAGAATAACTCAGCAACAGGAGAACTGAGCTGCTGAACTCGATACATAAAGATATTTTTATTGTAATTATAATCATATATTATATTAGATCCTAAAACACTTTTTTTATCAGAACTGAATAGTCTAATGGAGTTATTTTCCTAAAATGGCACCTTAAAAGAGGATGCCTACCATTACAGTGTGGAAATAACCCCCCAAAATATTTGTTAAGCGTTGCTTATATTTATTGAAGTCCACTCTTATAAGCACTGAAAAGTGTACAGGCAGTTTGTTAAGATGACACCTTAAAATGCTGCCATTGCAATGTGGAAATTCAAAAAGTTTCAGATGGGGCTCTGAAAAAGTAAAGGTATTTTGTTAAGATGGTACCTTAAAATGCTACCATTGCAATGTAGAAATTCAAAACGTTTCAGATGGGGCTCTGAAAAAGTACAGGTATTTTGTTAAGATGGTACCTTAAAATGCTACCATTGCAATGTAGAAATTCAAAAAGTTTCTGATGGGGCTCTGAAAAAGTACAGGTATTTTGTTAAGATGGTACCTTAAAATGCTACCATTGCAAAGTGGAAATTCAAAAATTTTCTGATGGGGCTCTGAAAAAGTACAGGTATTTTGTTAAGATGGTACCTTAAAATGCTACCATTGCAAAGTGGAAATTCAAAAATTTTCTGATGGGGAGGGGGCACATCCCCCTCCCCATACCCCTCCCCCTGTGGGTCTCGGCGCTACGCGCCTCACGAGCGTCCTTCGGACGCTCAATTGTCTCCCCCCCCCAGAAACCTGAATTCCCCCCCCAGCGGGTGGGGACTAGATTAAACACTGGCATGTGCACAAGGCCGTCTGGTTTTTCGGGGGGGGGGGGGTGTGGGGGGATTGTTGCACATTCACTTTTCTGGTGGGTGGGAAATGTTACATAGGCCTATAGGGCTACATGACCTCTCGATTTTCCGGGGAATTCATTCCTGGCGGAACTTCCCTCCTCCTTCCTGGACGTCTAGCCTAGATTAAACACTGCATATGAAAACAGCTATATGGAACTGTTAATATACCGGGGTATTGACTTTGCACCATGAATTTCATTATGACGACATCTCTTTGTTCGACGTAACTAATTTTGTAGGCCTATATGGAAAAAATTGGCATGATGATGTTATTATTTTGCTCTATGGATTCGTATTGTAACGACTTCTCTTTGTTATTCGATAGCTAATTAAGTTGTAGGCTATACCTATTCATAGGCAAGTTGCTGCTACGATATTTAATAGGTCCTACTACCATATTGATTTCGTATTGTAACGACATCTCCTTGGCCTACACTGGCTACACATTATTGTTACGTCACTAATTATGTTCAGTGAGATATGTTGAATTGTGTCGTCATAAAACGGAATAGCATGATTATGGTTGTTGCCATATTGTGACGATTCCATATTGTGACGACATCTCTTCGTTCTGCAAACACTATTGTTAAGTCACTTGCATTGTTCATGGGCATGATGCTGTTAAGGTGCTACCTTTTGTGACATGGACTTCTTATTTAATTGTGACGACATATATTTTTGTATAAAAATATAAAACGGACAAACGGTTCCAATATCTGCTAGGTGAGCCTACATAAAAGACATGCCAAGGGCCGGTTGAGAGGTCTCTGCAGAGGCCAAAGGAGGTCCGCGGTTGTTGCCCACTCCTCTGTTAAAGAAACCTTGACTGAACTTCAGGCGGATGACTCGAATCCCTGTTCGTCAAAATAGTTTTCTTAAAACATAATCTACATAAACTTTCAGACAGTTGAATCAATTCCTATATTCACGAACAGATCCTTGCCAAAGTTGCATTTGGATCCTATTAGCCTAAGTATAATTATTTGATAAGGCCAAGCGATCAGAAATAACGATTATTAACTAATGCAGATCGAAGGTCTATAGTCATCAAACCGGATAATTATAGACCTGCAGGCCTAATTGCCTATTCGCACTGTGAAAGCAGATCGACTGTCTGCAAGTCTATAACGTGTTTGTTCACTTAGGTCTTAATTAGGCCTACTCTTTTTTCCGTTGCAATAATCGTACTGGTCGTGGCAGCCTGCGATAGATGTCGTTAGAGTACAAGTCAATTAATCTGCATTGTCTATGTACAAATGTACATGTATAGCTAATTATCAAGGCATGTTCAACATGTTCGGCCGAACAGGGGCCCCCACACTTTAGGGGGCCCCACAAAATGCAAACAAACAAAAAAATCATCAAATTCCGTTAAACGACTATTTTCTCGAAAATTTCGCCAGATGACTAAAAAAAGGTCATAAACTTTTTGGGCGGATTAAATGGTATAATTTTTCCGAAAAATTCGCCGGATGACTAAAAAAAGGTCATCAACTTTTTTGGCGGATTAAATGGTATGATTTTCCCGAAAATGTTAAACTTTTCCGAAAATTTCGCCAGATGACAAAAAAATTCTCCCGAGCAGGGCCCCCACAAAATTCTCCCGAACAGGACCCCCACATTGCTTAATCCGGCCCTGCTAATTATGATTAATTACATGTAGTATGGCGATTAAAGTGCAAACCTTAGGTGAAGCATATGTTATGTCATAGCTGCAACCTACATTTTCACTAGCCACTTTTTGGACCACCCAAACGATCTCTAGTTGCACTGCGACCACTTCTAGTAGTGCTATTGCTTCGTGTACTGCTATTGCTATGTGTACTGCTATTGCTATGAGTAATACCAGTGCGCTGATTTCTTCCAAGACTATGTCTCCCCATACTTCTAGAACTACTATGACTGCTATGAGTACTGCGATTGCTACGAGTACTTCTGCGGCTATGTGTACTGCGATTGCTATGAGTACTTCTGCTGCTACGAGTACTGCGATTGCTACGAGTACTGCGATTACTATGAGTACTGTGATTGCTAGGAGTACTTTTGCGGCTACGAGTACTGCTATTGCTATGAGTACTTCTGCGACTATGTGTACTACGATTGCTATGAGTACTTCTGCGGCTATGAGTACTGCTACTTCTACTATCACTTCTACTACTATGAGTACTACGACTGCTATCAGTACTGCTATGAGTACTGCGACTGCTATGAGTACACCTGTCATCATCATCATCGTTATCGGTGACCTCAGCCTGATTGTCGTGCAATTCCTTATCAGTCTTCAATTGGTCGTCAGTGATAATATAGTGCACCGTCTTCTCGTCTGTTTTTGTTGTTTTCGATTTCCGTTGAGGACTTTCTCCAGCTTTCATCCTGCGCTCCGTTTTCCTCCTTCCCTTTCGTTGATTTTCAAGGTCATTTGGTCGGTGCTTCAGCTGCTCGTTGCCTTTCCATTTCTTCCCATCCAGTGACGACAAAGCTTTTCCATTGGACGGATCACTCTCCAATAAACGATCCGCACGACACGATTTCTTCTTCGAAAGATCTATTTTAGACGTTTTCTTCTCGGAACGATTTGCAACTGAGTCCTTAAGCAGAGAACGACCTCTGCGGTTATTGGTCGAATCTCTTTCTCGAGAAACGTTTTTATTGGAGCCATGCGTGTTGGGATGACGACGATTTCCTTTCGGTTGATTCTCATTCAAGGCACTGACTCCATTGAGAGCGCCATTCTCAATGTTTTCATGTCGAGTGGATCTTTCTTTTGTGGCGGAAGAGTTTTGTTGCATCAGTGCAGCAGACTGCAGTGTTCCACCCGAATCAATATCTGAAAGAAAAACATCGATCGTTCTCATCAACAAAACAGAACAGTCAGAATTGAGAAGGAACAACGAATGGTTAAGTGAATTATTGACGAATATAAGATTTGTTGTGAATTGGAATATTATGTTGGGACTGAATGGATCGACTTTGCATGCTGTGCTTTATTTTGTGCTGCAGCAGGTCTATAATTAGCCTAGGCCTACATGCTCATCAAAGTAATTATTTGCTAAATTATTTATATAGCTTGAATTTACTGTTTGTTGCCGTTTTATAGGCCTACTAGGCCTACATAACTTAAACTGAAAATATGGATAATTCATAGAAGAGAACACGAATAAATTTCGCCGTCTTAAGATGGGCGAACATCACACCAGCAGAATTAAGACCATAAAGTCGACGTTCTAGCACAGAGAACTGTCAAAACTTTTGTTGAATCAGTAATTAGGGTAGACCTTAGGCCTAATTGCCACTTCACGGTTCAGGACTGATGTACTAGGCCCTATATCTATGCGTGCACGACAAAAACCAGGCGAAAGCTGGAAAATGCTAGCATATTCAATCCTGTTAGGCTGCATTTTACCGTCCAATCACATAAATAACGCATAATTAACCCGACCAACGACTGACATACCATGCAGATAAAAATAGATAGACTAACCTTGATTGAGACATTCGCAAATGTTCCAAATGCTGACCGGCCTCGGCCGATTTCGCCAACGGCTGCAATAAAAATAAATAATGACACGAATTGCTAAATTCACTATTTTTGCTCTCATTGATTATAAACACTAATTAGGTCTATGCTTGTACAAGCAGACGACGATTTTGATGCTGTAGCTGACTATTCCTCTTAATTAGGCCATATTTAATAACTAACCAAATCTTTGATAATAGAATCTACTTTATTCACAAACTAAAAACATTTCTTATTTATCTGCTTTAATACCTGCTCATTTCAAAGGTGACTTCTTCCGAGCTTCCTTTGTCCACCGCCGCCGCCGCTGTTATTGGTCTCCATTTCTGCGTCTGCTGTTGACGCTGGTTCCCTTCTTTCTTCGGCTCCGATCGCCACCAACGTTCGGAGGAACCGCTTAGAGACCTCGAGTTGTATGGAGCAGAGTGGCTCGTCAGAATGTCTTCAGTGGCACTCAGCTTCTGCTTACAATACACACAGACATGTTCACGCATCAATACTCGATCTGGATCACCGACCTATAATAATCCTACGTGTAGGTGTTCTGTTCTCGCAGACTTGCAAGTGCCAAATGGTCTGGCAACATTAATAGTCACAACTGCGTGCTACACAATTGCATGCAGAAGAATTCATCAATAATTATAATTACAATTATAATTGTGCAACTGGTCGTTAGATTGCTCGTCGGTCAATGGGAAGTTCTTGGTTGCTCGAACCCACTCCTCTACGGACTGCCGGACAGCGTCGAGTCTTCTCGGTTCTTGGACCGTCCACATGGAATGGACTCCCGCTTGCACTGCGCTTACCAGTGGCGGCGCCAGGATTTCAGTTTGAGGGGGGGCTGAATCCTCGAGGAGGAAATTTTCCATTTTAATCCGCAAAAGTTTCTGACGACTTTTTTTTAGTCATTTGGTCGAAATCTCATGGAAATTTACCAATTTCATCCGCCAATAATAATTTCTGACGACCCTTTTTTAGTCGTTTGGTCGAATCTCATGGATATGCCACTTTTAGTGGGGTGGGGGGCTAAACGTGTAAATATTTAATTTTTACATGTAAAAAACGGATGGGGGTGGGGGCCCCGGCCTGGCTCCCCTATGGCGACGCTACTGGCGCTTACTACCTCGTAATATTATGATTTTCCCGCTTTCTACCAGACCTATCTTTTTTAGCCTTGGCTTGGCTGGAAACGCCTCTGAGTAGGCTTCTTGAAGGGGTGCTATCACAAATTTTCGAAATGATTGAATGGTGAGCGGAATGGCAAAGGCGATTATTATCTGCATGAAGAAATCGTAATCAGACAGTAGTTGACCTACACTCTGAGGTCATGCGAACGATTCGCGCCATAGATAGATTGACTGATGATCAAGAGAGACATTATAATAGTCAGACAGAGATGACGAGAAAATTTAATGAAAGAAACCTTAAGTTTCTGCAGTCGTTGACTCTCGTCTAGGTTTCCTGTATGAAGACCTGAAACAGACATGTATATGTAGACTATATAATATATATATAATTATATATATATATACGTACGTATAAAATTTCAAATTTCCATCGGCTTGTTTTTATTAGCCATGAAAAGTGAAAGAAATTGATAAAGGGGCAAAAGTGACACGACTAATAAGAGTAGGCCTAACGATCACCATTTTAAATGCCCTTAATGTACAATAACACGAGTGGCATATAGGCCCTATAAATTGCTGCATTTTTGTGCGACAACAACCAAGCACCCCGTACGTTAAAAGATCATACGTTAAAGCTAGAACGACTTAAAAGTCTTCAGTATAATTGTCAATAACAATGCAAGGTAGGATATGACATGAGCGACAGGCGCCTACTGCAAAACATAGACTTTGCGCTGAATGTACATGTAGCTCACCCTGATTGACGTAAAATGCCAGATATTTCTCGGAATTAAGAGCAGCACCGATATGTCGACTGAGATGTTGCAGTCTCCTTGGACTTAAGTGACGTGTACCAGTACCACCATCACTACTGCCACCGCCAGTACTATCACTCACAGTACCACCAGAGCCACTCCTGGCCCCTCCTCTTTCCTCTCCAGCTTTTCTTCTGTCATTGTTCCTACAAGACGCTCCATGCACATCGCTGCAGGCTGACACGTGACCGGATCCTGTTCGATTTCCACATCCAGCACATGTACTGCACACGCAATCTGAATTCGAATGGCGTTGTATGTGACTTATTTTGCTCACATAGCAAGAATCCTGCAACATCACAGAAACACAAAATATATAGGAATCTTTTGTAGGCCTATGCGCAGCGTCTTTTACCATCTGCGAGAGAGTGCTAGCTCGCCCATCGATGTGCTCGCCTATATACTGTTCGGTGCAGTTGCTGTTCAGATATTTAATGCGACTTGCGAGCCATTTCGCTTCTTCGACGCAACGCAGTCTTGAATTCTGATGTCCCGAATATGCATGCTGGATGGATGATGCCTATAATTGTGTCTATGATGACCGTCAGTTGCGTATTTGCCACCGCTCACCAGCAAAGACTATAATTATACTAATTAATCCGAGTTCTATTCGTTTACTAACAGAGTCTATAATTATAGTCTATGTTCTTAATGACTTCAACATCGTTTAGTTCGGTGTTAGTGACGCTTTGTGAGGTTCTAAATGGCGTCAGACGAAATGTACACATATGAAAAATTTTAAAATGCATTCATACCTGAGAAGTCCATAATAATATTATTATACTATAGCTATAGCATTCCTACATGTCACTTATAGCATACTCACAAGTATTTGACGTGTGTACTTCTTCAATCTTGTGGCTTCCTCAGCAACCGATGAACGTCTAGTCTGCAGCAACTCTCGTTTCGGAAGCAGTTCTATGGCCTCGCTGAAACATCACATCGTTTATTCAAGATCACATAATTATTTCGTTTATTCAAGAAAATCAAGCTGACATACCGCAACTTATTATACGTAGGTCTAAACATGAGAAAGGAAAGGAAACAATTAAATTGTTGGATCAATAAAAATATGTCTATGTCTATGTCTAAACAAAGAATGTCGAAGAAACCTGTTTTGGGCTAGGCAGGCCTACTGATAATGTCCAAATAAATACAACTATAACTACATGTAGATCTATATCCGTAATTTTCTTAAAGTTTTTTCCGGCCGCAGAGACATCAGAATAATTACAATTAAATAGGTCTCGTCATAGGATGACTAACGTTTTGTAGCAGTCTTTCGTTTGGCCAGTCAAATCTGAAAAGCGTTTTCTGTTTCGTCTGATTTCTTCGATATCCGGAAGAAACTTTGGTTGCCTCAACTTCAACAGAAAAACAAATAAATAATATCCATGCATCATGTCTATCGCATGCGAGATCAGGCGCTATATAAAGGTTTGATTAATAAGATTACCGTGATTTTACAACGCTACCAAATCAATTAATCAACACACATCAGTACATCCATACATGATATAATGTATAGACCTACAATCCCTACACATAGGTTTACTCATGCACAAACCATGAGATATGGCCTATACACACACATATATATAATATATATATATTATGCATATAGACTATTTTGTTCTTATCCAGTTGTCGCATACTTGCATCATGCAAGGTAGGTAAGCTACATGTACGTGTTAATAGGCTACCGTTATAAGCATGAAGCTGTAGCGATGAAACGAACAGTTATGCCTATACTCACCGTTGATAGATTCCGCCAATCATTGACATTCTGATCTGTTGTGCAAGTACTGCAGCTGTATGCTGAGACGTCAAAACTGTCTTCCAATCTCAGACGATTTATATAGAATTCTCTAAAATTGTAATAAACAGCAACAGCTAGAATAGGCCAACATCACATCTTAACGCATGTTGCTTAAATAATAAACCAATCTAATTCAGGCTGCAGTCTGGTTCAAATGCCCTGTCTATAGTTATCTGCAGTGCTGTCTATAGAAGCGCACACGCACATGACATTGCGC
This sequence comes from Lumbricus rubellus, assembly GCA_945859605.1. Taxonomy (NCBI): domain Eukaryota; kingdom Metazoa; phylum Annelida; class Clitellata; order Crassiclitellata; family Lumbricidae; genus Lumbricus; species Lumbricus rubellus. Next base: position 20,993,244 of record OX243814.1, read on the forward strand.
AATTCAGATCAATTAAAATCATTTCTATAGCCTACAAGATGCATGAAATTGGAAAATGTTCGGGTCATGCACTGTATTTGCTTATATTTATCAACTAATTCATGTTGTCAACTTATCATATAAATATTTCTCAGCCATTAGAAAGAAATATAGGCTGATATTCTTTCTTTGGTATCTATAGGATCGCGAACTAGAGAACAGCAAACCAAGAGGATATATTATGAGGAACAGAAAGCTCTTAACAGAATACATAGGCCTAGGCCCAATCGGCGAATGATAGCGCTATCTAGGAATTGAATATCGTGCATGTTGCACAGTGATCCATATAATTAATATAGGCTATATGTAACGTGACAAATCGGCTTCATTCGACCAATGTATGCATGTCATTGACACTACGATGCACTTCCTACATACTATACAAATAAGCCAATATTAAATTCCCTCATTGTTCCACCATGCATGCAGTGGAAGGAAGCCTGAATAGAGTCAGACAGTGAACTTATGGCATGACCATGAGCTGCAGAGCGTGGCTGATGCAAAGAGAAGGAACGGATATATGTGAGAATAAGGACAGAAGAAAATGGGTCTAGCAGAGAATTGCAAGTAACTGACTACCATTTACGACCTCTGTACGACCTCTTATACACGTGGGACCAGTAGCTTACGCTGTTTAGGCTACTTACAGCTTTTTCTTGACAATCTTTGAAATCTTCTTTGCTTCGATTTCGTTGCTCTGCAACTTTTTCTTCTTCTTCTCCGCATTTCTGCCGTCATCGTTTCCTCTCGAATCTTCCTTTTCCCACCTTATAACAGTGTTGTTACCATGTGTTCTGCTCTTGTCATTTCCTCGCGAAGGACATTTTCCATCTATCTTCTCATCGTCACTCGGAAGTGCGTCACTTCTTACGTCAACGGCGCTGACGGTGACGTCATTGGTGACGGTGACGTCATTAGTGACCTCTGTAACGACGTCACGGCTATCGTCGTTTGGCGAATGGTTCGCGTTTGAATGTTTTTCGAAAGAGGAATCAGGTTTGTTGTTCGTCATCGTGTCATCATCATTCGATGCGTCGCTTATAACAGACGTTGTTTCCAGAAGATTCACCTGCATGCAGTCGAGATCAGAATAATGTGGTCATCTTCTTTCTATCGGTCGTTGTATTCAGCTAGCGTCTGAATCGCGCTCCAACTTCAGAATTTACTCGATAACATGTGCTGTTTCCAAAAGACAACCACATCTTTGTATAAACTCATGGACCTACATTAGCTACGGTAGCTAATGATTACTCCATGTAGTCGGCCTATGTTAGGCCTATATATTAGAAATAGACATATTCTTACGCTGAGGTCTACGCTTTCAAGTAATATAAACTAGACCGATGTAAGCAGACAATTAAATTAATTAGGCCTAGGCCTATAGGCTAATAGATCTACTCAGCGTCAGACTAATCACGGAGTAAGCTTATATGCTTATGTGTAAGCTTACATTTATATGGATGTTGTTGTATAGCCTATGTCTTTTTAGGTAGCCTATAGAGCTTCAGGTTACGAAGATAACTTCATTTGATGCATCATTAATTCATTATGCTTACAAGTTGTTTAGCAATGCTAGGCCTAATTTGCCTGCCACGGATAAAAGACAATAATCGAGGAATGTTGATGCGGAGACGAGATCCTTAAGGAAAGAAGACTAGGTCTACAGTTATAGGACCTAAACGTCACGTGATAATCACAGATCTAAATATCTAAAACCTGATTTCTGGCAACACGGAATAGGTTTACACCGAAGTGTAAAGAGAAGCGATCTCAGGATGTTAATTGGACAACTGTGGAACGCATAACACATGAGCAGAAACTATGATGACTCTGACCATGATGAACATTCCATCAATGTAAGAATCATCTAGGTCTATGTCTACTGTTCAAAGTGTTCATGAATGAATTCAAATGGAAATCGATCGACGTCGATTGATTTATTGTGTGAATGCGCTATAGAAATTGAAATTAGAAATGCATGTAGAGACTCTAATAATTATTATTATTGTCATTATGGAGACAGAAGTATACATTGTCTTTCAACTGAATTAACCACGTACCAACCTTTGATGATGGGGCAGATCTAGCAGAGTAGCGAAGGGTGGGTGCAAAAGACAGTCTGATTATACACGCTGTCTTTCGGAAACTATTCGCTCGAGGATCCGCTATGCATACTGCATAGGCCTACAATACATGCATGCTCCTTTTCGTTGCTCATAACATTATACTTTGACGCTTTAGCTGCGAGCGTGTCCTGCCAATGACTATATATCTATAGGAAGCCAATGCAGCTTGCCGTTAAAGTGTTAAACTGGTGGTGCGAGCGTGCATGCGTGCGTCTGATAGATTTACTGCCACACCACCGAGAGATGCGTGTTTCGTTTTGTTGACTGCGTCGTCTGCTGCGTAACCATGGCGCTACTTCCGGTTACGTCCTTCAGTCATTCGTTCGTCTCTTCTGGACGTTGCACATGCGCATACATTTGCATACACATGTACAGAGATGCGGTCGATATAATATAATCATCGCATGACTGCTCAACACCGTTGCCAACTGATTCTTTCGTGCAGAGACTGCGGTCTGGCCTGCACGGTGACGGCAGGGTGGGTGGGTGGGAGAGGTGGATGCCGATATAATTCATTAGTTGTAGACACGGTCTGATACACTTCAGTGGTGGCAATTTCTACGATCGGCAGTTTGCCGTAAATTGTTTAGGCCTAGGCTACTGTCTTTTAAATCATAGATCAAGAATTGCGCAATCACATCCAGGGAATAGCGGGAATAAGCAGGCGACCATTTTATAAGCGTAACTGTGCGTAGTATAATTATTGTGTACGGATATTTTCGCCTCTGACTTGTCATGCAGACCAGACACTAATCACACGAGCAATCATTCTATAGATCTACATGTATAGGCCACAGTTGAATGATGCTGCAGGCAGACACATCTGCTTTTTTGTTATTGTCTATAGTAGGAGTAAAGTTACCAATTGAGGGGCGGGGTGGAATGTCACAAAGTCTGCAAAGAATTATTTGTGCAACACTAAAAAGTCTGCAGTTCTGCATGGAAACAATTTAGATATTGCTACTGAGGTCTAGGTCTATAATTATAGTCTACGCAGATAGTTGCAAATAAAAGTAAGAACGGATAAGACACAAGCGGATTAATCTGTAGTTCTACTACAAAACGGACATCTATAGTCCTACTCGAGTAAAATAGAAGTAAATGTCACGGGTCTAATAGAATAACCTACTCCACCAGCTGATGCATAAACCAATAACCTCATGAAATAAAGCAATAGACTAAGCAACTAAGCGACAGCATGCGTCATCTTAACATGAAATTGCATGTGATTACAATAATTATTGTGATTTATGTTTGTTTTGGTGGCCTTGACGACATGAATTATTATTGTGCTGATTTGAAGCGGACACAAAACAAAACATTGCGAGTCAGACGAACGCAATAAATTATCCACAATGTTGTGCTACGTTGCCATGCAGAGCAGCAGCATGCAGAGTTGCAGACGTTATAATAGTTTCATAGATATATCGACCTGCTGCTGCTACTGCTGCTGCTGCTGCTGCTTGCTGGAACGACGAGGATGCTTTGCATTTTTAATCGGCCGTGAATTATTTGATTGCCAGTCATGTTCACTTGTGCAATAAGGCATGTGCAATAATTGTGCAATAATAATTGTGCAAAAAATAATTGTGCAAAAAATAATTGTGCAATAATTGTTGTGCAATAATTGTGCAAAATAATTGTGCAATAATTGTGCAATAATTGTGCAATAATTGTGTAATAATTGTGCAATAATTGTGCAATAATAATTGTGCAATAATTGTGCAATAATTGTGCAATAATAATTGTGCAATAATTGTGCAATAATTGTGCAATAATAATTGTGCAATAATTGTGCAATAATTGTGCAATAATAATTGTGCAATAATTGTGCAATAATTGTGCAATAATAATTGTGCAATAATTGTGCAATAATTGTGCAATAATTGTGCAATAATAATTGTGCAATAATTGTGCAATAATAATTGTGCAATAATTGTGCAATAATAATTGTGCAATAATTGTGCAATAATAATTGTGCAATAATTGTGCAATAATAATTGTGCAATAATTGTGCAATAATAATTGTGCAATAATTGTGCAATAATAATTGTGCAATAATTGTGCAATAATAATTGTGCAATAATTGTGCAATAATAATTGTGCAATAATTGTGCAATAATAATTGTGCAATAATTGTGCAATAATAATTGTGCAATAATTGTGCAATAATAATTGTGCAATAATTGTGCAATAATAATTGTGCAATAATTGTGCAATAATAATTGTGCAATAATTGTGCAATAATAATTGTGCAATAATTGTGCAATAATAATTGTGCAATAATAATTGTGCAATAATAATTGTGCAATAATAATTGTGCAATAATTGTGCAATAATTGTGCAATAATTGTGAATCGATCGTTGGTTGAGATCAGTTGAAGATGAATTCAATTGAGTTTAATCGATGGTCTGTGTTAGAGGAAAATTTGCATATAGACCTATGTGTGTGTGTGTGCGCTCGCGCGCGTGTGTGTGTGTGTGTGCGCGCGCTTAAAGTTTGGACTTAGGTTTATATAATGCCTATAATGTATTATATATAGCCTATAGCCTAATTTGCCTAAATATATAAGTAACAGTAAGTAGTTCCCAGACCAACTTGAGTTTTTAATTGTGGTCTTGAAAATCGGTGCATTAATGCTGCCAAACGTTTATCACAAATAAACATAGCTCGAGCAGCTACATGTATTATGGTTCAAAATCATAAATGCACGCCTGCTTTAGAGAAGGTGCTGAGAAATGCAGAACTTGTCAGACTCATTTGCGTCTGAATAACCTGACACTAGTACACTAGTAACACTACTGCGCACAAAATATTCAGATAATAATTGATTTAATCATTTCCGACGTTTTATAGCCAACTAACCATTTTGTGGACGTTTCCGTGTATAAGCTTACGTTTCGACATGTTTTGTTTAGCATTTTCAGGTAGCCTACTGCAATGCATACGCATGACTGTCACCTTCTCATTAGCACAAATAAAAAGTATATAAAGATTAAAGCATAACTAATATGCAAATGAATGTTCATTGGATGACGTCAGCAGTAGACCTGTTATAGGCCTAGCCTAATTATAGCATCTGCACGATCAGCATAGCATGGCAGACAACAACGATGCCAGAATTCCGATCAAAGAATTCTAAAACAAAATAAAAGAACAATTTAAAAGAGCGATGTCTCAAGTCACATCTACTAAAAAAATGTACAAAATATCGTTTCAAACGTAGGCACATATACTGAGAGAAGTTGTTTGTTTAGTTGCAATGTTACTATAAAATGTAGACTCCTATAGAAGCCTCACACTCGATAGAAATACTACAATGGCCAACACTGCTGCTGCTGCTGCTTTCATTAGTATCCGCGCCGATATTTGTCTATTTGGAGATCATCCTATCCGTGGGATGTCTCGACTTAATTAGAACCCAACCAGACCACTCCAACCTCATCAACTGCTTCCGCTTAGGCCTATATCCCCTCCAGTGAATAATCACCATCTATCAACTGCTATTACCGCCACAGCACTACTACTACTACTTTTATATTAATAATGATGGTAATTATTATTGTCATCATCATCATCATCATCATCATCATCATCATCATCATCATCATCATCATCATCATCATCATCATCATCATCATCATCATTAAATATTGTTATAGCAGCAGTAACTATAACAGTTGCAGTTGTTTTAAGTAGTGTAGAGAGCAGTAGTAGGCTAGTAGTAGTAGGCTAGAAGTGTTTTGTAGTCCTTCTGACCATTAAGCGTGGTCCTGCTGTTGAACGAGGAGGTCCATTGCCTGCAGCTGTAGCAGGCAACATGGAAGAAGCAGAGGTGACGACGACGAAACTGTCGCTTCCTCCAGATGATGATGAAGAATTATTATTCTTGGCATCACGTGTCACCAACGACAACGACGTCTGATTAGTCTCTGAATGAGTGACAACGACGATGTTTGGTCCGGTTGATACGACGATGTTTCCAGAGATTCCAGACAATGAAGTCAATGCAGCAAGGTTCGTTGGTCCAGCTGCAGAGGTCGAAGTGGCAAAGGTCACGTCTGAAGCGGAGCGATGGGAAAGTTTAGTCCACAAAATACATAGTAATTATTATAGACCCATTTATTTGACTTACTGTCTTATGGCCTTGGCGATGCTTTCCCCGCACGCAGAAGCCGCTCATCTATGGAAGTCCTCCATCTCCTTCTGTTCTCCGCCTTATGCACAGCCTCCTGCATCGACAGTCCCATCTTCTGGCCGTCCAAACCATTTATATAATTATTTGTTTGTTTATTACGTATACTCTGGTTTGCACACGCTTGATAAATAGGTTTTGGAATGCCGCCGGTTTCCAGGTTGACTTTATCGATTGGCGCTATATGAGCACATGGAATCAACGACCTCATAATTATATATATATATATATATATATATATATATATATATATATATATGAGCACATGGAATGGCCTTCCTATTCCTTTACTGGGTTAACTCATGTCTGGGCTCTTCTCGCATCCTCTCGCTCTCTCAAATTAAACGCTTCTTTCCCCCCGCTGGCTTCTGAACGGTAAGCGCCTCTGAATAGTCGCTATATAACTTTTTAAATACGATACGATAACAACAGTAGTCTACATTGTATAAAAAAGTAATTCAGCAAAAGTACTTTTTATTATTATTATTAATAAAGTGATCATACGATAGAATATGATTTGATTAAACTCACTTTGTGCGTGCACAGCATCAACGGAAAGTATGACAACAACAATTATTATCTGTAATGTCTCCATCTGAGAGTGCGATCGATTTCTTCGCTATGATTATTAAAGTCCTGCAATCACAAACATTTCGACTGTTACACTTGCACGAAATTGGAGTGTTCCATCTTTTAAATAGAACCAATTGATTTAGGCCCCTATGTGTGAATTAAATGACGGAAATTGTTTTGATTCCAAAAAACTACTAAAGTAGGCTACTAAGACTAATTGTCATATTGGAAAAAGAGAGTTGTGAATTCATCGTAAAGTAACAAGTCTTTACTGCAGTTAGCCTACACTTAACAAATTCTAAACTCATAGACCTATCTGCACTTATTTCATAATGGCACAATTTTCATCAAAATATCAGAGGTCCAACTCCGCAAGACTCGACTAAAATGCAATGAAATTATGAAGAATGTTTTTTTATGAGACAGCACTTTGTTGACTATTTCTTCTATTCCGTTGCAAACCTCTTTGATTAGTCGCTTCCTTTCATCATTAAAATTTCAAGCCCGTGTGCTTTCGATTGTTCTTCGCCTTTATTAACACGTTCTTTATATAATTATTTATTTAGATTTTAGACTACCTTTTCTGTTTTCGTCTGTTAAAACTTGCGCCATTTGACTTATCGACCTGTCAAAATCGCCCTTCAATGAACGTTCGTTCTATTCGTTTTCGCCCCTTTGATTGCGCCCTTTTGATTTCTCTTATGCTATTTGTCTTTTACTATGCACTCTATTGATTTTCGCCCTTTCGATCATGCGCTCTGTTGATTTTCGCCCTATATTGATTGCGCCCTTTTGATTGCGCCCTTATGATTTGCGCCCTGTTGATAGGGAACCATGTCACTTAACTATAATTAGAATGCTAACCTTTGACAGAAGAGAGTCCAGTAGGGAAACGCAGAGTCGTCTTCACCACACAACAGCTGCAGCTGTAATTAGCATCTATGTCTTAAAACTGACCGAGAGTAGGTTATCCTAAACAAAACAGTGACGCAGAACGATTTGATACAAATCTCTTCGCAATAAAGTCTACGGCTGATATTTATATATAGCCAGACCCGTATGAAGGCGGATGCTAACGAGGGGAGGGTGCTGCAGCACACAAGGCCCACAGCTACTTGCGAGGAGGGACCCACAGTTAGAAATACCTGCATGGTGGACCGGCAGGTAGTCAGAAGATTGGCTTTTGAGGGTTATTGCAGAACATGTACCGCACTAGTCTAAATTCGGTCCTGGATGTATGTAGGCCTATTATAGCTGCGGTTAATTAAAGTAGGCGTTCTGACTTAAACGTAGAACAGTCACATCTCCATATTAGGCCTATGCAATTATATGCACACGAGAAATGCGCCTGCATGGTCTATATCAATGTAAATAACATCTCACTTATTTTTTCAATCGGTGACCAATGAACCATGACGGCAGGTAGCAACTTTTGTCCGCACGTGAATTATACGGTTGGATGCTAATTAGATCACGGCCGGGGACTATAACCTCGGCTATAACCAATTTTAGGAAACTTTTAGAATTATCATAAATCCAGCATTGATGACGTTCACGAGCCGTTGTACGGACCTAAACATGAAAAGCACAGTACCGTGGTCATGTTCCTACGTGTCTAATAACTCATTCGGATAAATCATTGGACTGTTGATAACTTCCTTGGCCTTGTAACAGGATGTTGCATCGTCAGACCTGCTAATTTAAAGCATAGACCTCACTCTGTTGTCAATCAATGTATGTATGTGCACTTGTTATAGCGCCACTTCAAGCTCTCTCTACTCAGAGGCGCTCGCGAATGCAGAGCGAACACTGCATCGGAGTTTCACGCTGAAGCGCTGAGCAATAATTATGTGAGTGAAGGACTTGCCCAAGGTCCGTATACTCGGCGAGGTGGATTCGAACCTCGAACCTGAATTCCAGCTCCAAGGCAACGACGCCATCATTACACCACCGCGCCCCACAAATGCTGTCACACAAGCTCTCATCTTACTGAAAACCTTACACGGTACAAAAAATTTATGAGAAAACCGCGGTATACTCAATCAGCGCGCCTGTAATTATCTATAGAGACAAGGCCGTAGCCAGGAGGGTGTTTTTCCAGACTTCGAGCAAGTCTACAAGCAGCCAAATCAACTGACTATTGGGGGAAGGGGTTCAAGGACCCAAACCACTCTTAGCTACGGCCTTGTATAGAGAGTAGCTGATGCTTTTCGGAAACAGAAACAAATCAGATTTTGTTGTCCAGAGGGAAATAATATTTATAAATTGAGCTTGGTAAGTTTATGGTTTAATTGTTACCCATCATGTGTTCCGGTTGCTGTGAGGCTTTTCTTATCACTGGTGCTCAACTACGCTGATAATAATATGAGACATGTCAGGAAAATAGTTAATTGCCTTGGCGATGTGAGATTCGGTATCTGACTGATAAATGACACGATTGACTCACTTAACTGTCACCTTATACGACTTGACAACTGCTGCATGTTTGCAGATGTAGGCGCATTCTATCATAGCTGTAGGGCCTACCTCTGTACCTCTCAACGCCAGCTTATTACTCCCAAACCTTAGGATAACTATAAAATCTACACATCGATCAAACTGCACAATGAATGCAATTAAGACAATCAGAAAGATTATTACTAAGGCTATCGAAGGGTTTTCATCAGGGTTGGCTTCTTATAGGAGACTCAATCCACAGTAAAAGACGTTGAGAAACTTGAGTTGCATTCATGTTGCATTCGTCTTAATATTGGTTGAAGATTTAGCTGATAAAATATGGGTTGACAACAGCCGATATTTTGTAGCAGATTTCAAGGTGTTATTTTGCCAGAAAATTCTGTTAATTATCAATCGGTCTATCTAAGATTGTCGGAGGCATCTGTCTGGACGAAACATTTTCTCAGCTGGACGAACCCTATAAATACGACCAACTGATTGGAGGTCTGCCAATAATTGTGTTGCACTATAATTGACGACGAAATGTTTCTACGACTGTTGCTGTTCGGTTGTCTCGTTGCTGCGGTTGTTGGTGACATAACCGGAACAAATCCTGCTGCAGGATCCTGCATCTGCCTCGATGGAACGGGAGTCAATGTCAGGGCAACAGGTCAGCCACACACGCACACACACACAGATCCATCCATCCATACTCACACACATCAAGGGCGGATACAGAAATTTTGGACGGGGGGGGGGCCAAAAAATTCTTGACACCTTGGGTCTGGGGCAAAAAATTCGCATCCGCCAAAAAACTTGATGACCTTTTTTTTTTTTTTAGTCATCCGGCTAAATTTTTGGGAGAAACATACCATTTCATCCGCCAAAAAGTTGATGACCTTTTTTTTTTTAGTCATCCGGCCAAATTTTTGGGAAAAACATACCATTTCATCCGTCAAAAAAGTTGATGACCTTTTTTTTTAGTCATCCGGCCAAATTTTCGGGAAAAACATACCATTTCATCCGTCAAAAAGTTGATGACTTTTTTTTATTTTTTTAGTTATCCGGACAAATTTTCGGGAAAAACATACCATTTCAGCAGCCGCTGAAACCAAATGGGGGGGGGGCCACGATACATGGCATTTCTAAATGGGGGGGGCCATGGCCGGATTGGCCCCCCTCTGGATCCGCCCCTGACACACATCACCCAACCATTTGTCACACGAAATTAAGGTTAGGATCAGTCCATATGCATCACTCGATGTGCTCAAATGTATCCATCACCCGTGATACTTACACGGCTCATCTCTGCTCACCCACCCACACACACACACACACACACACATACACACACACACACACACACACACACACACACACACACACACACACACACACACACAGCCCATACCACCCACATCACCGATACACACAATCTTCTTCCGTACTCATTCACAAAGATCACTCTATTCTTACATACGTCAGCCAACTGTTTGTAAATTGACAAACTGTGTCCTTTGCATCAGATAGTTTCAAATATGTTTCCGATTGTTTGCGTATGGACAAATAAGAAGACTTTGGTGTCATCTGAACATTTATTTTTATAACCGTCGTCATCATACATGTACAATTGTACATCTCATTCTCTTCTCCAAGCACTGTTTCTCTAACTGCCTGTCTCTATCTCTGTCTCTATCACTGCCTGCCTCTGTCTCTGTATCTTTGACTGCCTGCCTGCCCGGTCCGTCACCAGGTGCGACCTGGTGGCGGACCGGTAACGCGTCGGCTCACGGAGCGGCAGGTTGCGGGTTCGACTCCGGGTAACGACCTTGGGCAAGTTGTTCACGCACACCGTCACACGTGCCTCTGTCACCAAGCAGTATAATTTGGTACCGGTGTAAGCTGGGAAGTAGGCCTAAACAGCAAGTCCTGCGATACACTGGCCCCGTGTTCAGGACCTTGGGATTCGTTCATTGCTGGCTCAGGGCCATGGAAAAGGAGATGAGCGTCTCCCTACATGTATGTTCCTCATGGAACGGGATAGGACTTTACTTTGTTACTGCTCTGTCTTCGATTCAGTTTCTCTGTTTGGAAGTCTCTTTCTTAGTCCCCATGGCAGACTCGTTGGTTAGCGAATAGCGATGTCTTGGTGTTTTTCCGCTGCAGCGTGTGGTACTGTGATCGGGTCTGCTGATGCTCCACAGTGCTACAAATCCATTGGTCAGAAGGTCGGCTGCGATCTCAGTGGCGTCTTCTACGAGTTCTTCGCCGTCGAGTACGGAGGCACGGTCAGTAGAAATAATGATGACGACGACGACGACGACGACGACGACTCAGTTCCTCATCTATAAACACTCATCGTATATTATCATCGTATTCGTCGCATAATATAGGCTACTTAGCATTGTCTCAAGTGAAATCTTACACGTCATTCATCGTCGAGTTTAACACGTCATTCAATTGCATTTATGATATAGCCTATGTCATGCATCGCATACACTCCATACAGCCATACACGCAAAGAAACAAAGTTTCAAACTGTTTAAATGTAAAGCAGGCCATATGATACATTTTATTTACCTCATAAGTCATAAGTGTAAAAATGTTATGTAATGTAAATCTTCGAGAATTTATGAGAACCGTTTACATGAATATCTAAATGATCTTGATTGAGGTGCGTTTCAAGACAGATTTAAAATATGCTGAAGAAGAGTTTTTTAAAAAATCAGGAATAGAAAACTTATAATTATGCAACGGCAGACTTCTGAGAACGCACAGCAGATAGGCCTATCAATAATTATTCTCTTTCTTTCTTTCTCCTCCGTCAGGTATTCACCGACGATGAGGCTCTAACAAAACTTCTCAATTTCGGCCGGTCTCTTGCGAGTTCTATTGCCTTTCCCAGTTCCATTCCTCTGTCTTCTATGTCCTCCAGTACATTGTCTATCCATTTCTTCTTCGGTCGTCCTCTGCTCCTCGTTCCCTCCACTTCTCCGTGCAGCGCTTTTGCCGGCATTCTTCCGCTCTCCATCCTGATCACATGTCCATACCATGTTAGTCTTCTTTTCTTTATTCTTTCCACTACTGTTTCCTTCTGGTCTAGTTCTTCTCGTGTCACCCAATTCCGTATCTTTTCTCTCCGTGATCTATTCAGTAGACCTCGTAGCCATCCCATCTCCTCCACCAGCAGTATCAATAATTATACATACAGATTAAATGTCGCCTTACACGCTGCATGCGCATTGCACTGTCATTACAATAACACGAGGAAATTAAAAGCACATAATATGTATGCTATACTCAATCAATCAATCAATCAATCAATCAATCAAGTCAGCATTCAAAAAGACTGGATGGAGCTCCCATTCAAGATAATATCTAGCCAGATGTGCTGTAATATAATTCAATATTAAATTAATTTAATTTAATTTTAAATTAATTGATTGTGTCCACACTGTTTTACTTCCAGACTGGTTGGATGGCCGGTACCTATCTGGTCATGGGAAGTGACTCGCAATGTTCAGGAGGAGGAGGACCAGGTATACATGCAAAGCCGTTCCTCACGTACATGTACATGTTTACGCTATCTATTTCGTCTCATTTGTCTCGTCTAATTCGTAGCGATTGACAAAATTATGGAAAAGGAGATGACCAGATGGAAAGACAAACAGATGAAGGGATGGATGGATTGACAGATGAAAAAGGAGATGACCAGATAGAAAGACAAACAGATGAAGGGATGGATGGATTGACAGATGAAAAAGGAGATGACCAGATGGAAAGACAAACAGATGAAGAGATGGACGGATGGATTGACAAATGAAAAAGCAGATGGACGGATGGAAAGACAAACAGATGAAGGGATGGATTGATTGAAGAGATGAGCGACTGATGCAACAAACGAACATAATTTATATCTTATCCTTTCTCTCTCTCTTTCTTACACAGCTCCAACGAGAAGATCTATTACGTTTTATTGCTCAATGTGGTATTTAATATTACAATTGTTTGCATGAAACGAAAGATAATAGGTCTATGGTATAGTGAAATAAGTCTTGTCTTGATGCATGTTGTAGGAGTGTGTTCGGCTGTTGAGCAGGTAAGTCGATCCGAGTGGGGGGCTCGACCTCCTGCATGGTCCATTAGTGGCCTTCCATCGAAACCAGTTGGAATGGGATTCGTTCACCACACGGTCACCTCCTTCTGCTATACGTATGACGAATGCGTCGCTCAGATGAAGTCCATCCAAAACTATCACATCGACTCAAACGGTATAATTAAACTATAATCCAACTCATTTAAACTATAATCCACCTCATCTAAACTATAATCCACCTCATCTAAACTATAATCCAACTCATCTAAGCTATAATCCACCTCATCTAAACTATAATCCAACTCATCTAAACAAATTCATCTGAAGAGATTTAAAACTGTGTAGGCTCGAAGATCGGATTTAAACTTATTTCAGATGATTATAGGCCTACGTTTATGCGAATTGCGCCTGTTAGATCTATCACACGGCAGCCATAATGGTAAATGACATATCCGCTTGATTAGCCATATATAGGTCTAGTGACTGTATCCGAACATTGCATTGCATTATATTTACATGTTCATAAACCGCCTGCTGCTCCAGTGATAGCAATAGTAGCAATAACAATAGTGGTAAGAGCAGTAGTATTGTATAGTAATTATTGTTCTTATTGTAACAGTCATTTTCTGCATGAATGGCTTATAGGTTGGCCGGATATTGGTTACAACTGGTTGGTTGGTGAGGACGGTCGTGCGTATGAGGGTCGTGGTTGGGACAAGGTTGGTGCGCATACGTATGGTTACAACGATGTTGCTGTGGCTGTCTCTGTCATCGGCGATTTCACGAGTCGTGTGCCGAACGCTGCAGCACAATCTGCCATCGTTAATATCTTCAACTGCGCCATACAACAGGTCAGAGGCAGAGGCAGTTATTAACAGAGTCGAAAGTATATGCTACAGCCTACTTACTTGTCCTATCAGATGTATATGGCAGAATCCAACATTATTCCTGACAAACATTGTCCTACATTAATCTATTGCTAACCTAGGTTACACTGATTCGACAGGTCGCTGAATTGTTTATTTTGGAAATTGAAGTGTTCTTCTGTCTTTCAATCTTTCATTTGAACTCGATAACAATCAATCTACTTTGCATTGTTCGAGAATATGTTCCATTGTGATTTGTGACGTTACGCATGTGATGACGCACGTAGGCCTGTTTATTTTTCCATTTTTCATGTTTATTATTTGTTTATTTATTCGTTCGTTCATTGACAGGGAATTCTATCTAGCAACTATGAGATGTTCGGTCATCGCGATGGTGGCTGTACAGCGTGTCCGGGCGACCAGCTCTACGCCCTCATCAGGACCTGGCCACAGTACAGCTACCGTGATATCGTCAACTACTGCGTTGCAGGCATGGATGAGCATTAGACCACACGTGACATCTGCTGAACGGTGTCACGTGAATTCTGGTAGAACGGTTCTTACCCGGTAGAACGGTTCTTAACCGGTGAATGTTTGTAATATTATTGTTCGTTCGATTGCCAATAAAAGTTGCATTGATCTGAAAATGATTATTCAATGGATTCTTGTTTTGACTGTGATATTAATAAAAACTTGAATCCATTTGGTAATGTTCATGTTATATTTTCACTTATTTTTGCCTTGCCATGTTTTATCTTCTCATCTCATCTTCTCTCACCTTATCTCATCTATCTCACGTCTTTTCCATACAGCCGTCAAAATATGGAATTTTTAGTTTTCATTTGGGTGGGGTCTTCCACTGGTCATGGTTAAAAAAAGCACAAATTATGCACCGAATTTTTAGTTTCTTAAATTAGGCCTAAACGAACAGATAGATAAGCACAGTTACCAGAATGCAACACAAGGACGGTAGGCTTACGTGTAAGGGATTATATAGGGCTCATTATTAATAGGCCTATAGCTGTTGCACATTATTAAGTTCGTCCATAGTGCAGAGTCTGTCTGCATAATAAGAGATGATGATGATGATGATGATGGTGCTCTGCCCGTAGGCAGGTTCATTGGCTTTACGCCCCTGGGGATGAGATGAGTGAGGTGGTTTCCCGTTGCCTTCCCCACAGACAATGATGGGTAAGCAACTTGCCCAAGGTCGCTCCGCAGCAGCTTGCACCTCTGCGTCCCACACGTGATAGCCCGAGATAATCTAAATCTCTGAATGTCAACTCCCAGGCCGGGGCTTGAACCGCAGTCCGTTGTATCCAACAGACGAATGCCGTTCGCGCTTACCGGTGTAGCTAACGAGGCTATTATAATAAGAGACTCGGTTTATTATTGGTTCGTCTCTGTCCGCACTTGCAGTAGACGCCCGCTTAACTAAAGCGACTTATTTGACTGCAGGCAACGGGGAAGTACAGCTCCACTAACACACACACACACACACACACACACACACACACACACACACACACACACACACACACACACACACACACACACACACACACACACACACACACACACACACAGACACACACACACACACACACGCACGCACGCACGCTCGTACACACACACACACACACACACGCATGCTAACACACGCACACGCACTCTATGACATAATTGTTATGTCATACGCGGCTGTCGCCACTCTATTCGACTTACTGTAGACTTAGTTCCTCCAGTTCCGATCGGAACATTGGTCGACAAGTCCTCGCCACTCCGTACGGTCGCCAGCCACCACCTCCGCCTCGTCCCAGCCCAGTCCCATCCGCTCCAGGTCCTTACTGAAAGCGAGTAACTCTATCCACTCTATTCGAATCATTTACAATATTTTTTCCTTTTCTCTGTGGTGCGTTTGTGGCATCGCATGTACAATGTTGTACATGCATGCATCCACGCTGCATGGTGAGAAATGCCGGGGGTTGTAGGGGTCTTCAATCCCCTTGTCTTTCTTAGGACACCTTAGTAAAGTCCTCATTGTACACCCAAGTCCATATAAATAATTGTCTCACATACACTCAACTGTTTTTTACAATTATTCTCATACTGCATCATCCGAGTATAATAAGCCACTGCAGATGGTTTGAAAGATTGACGTTTTTGGCGTTGACCACAGATCTTATTATTATATTAGCAAGACGATTTTCGTCTGCTTCTTTTGCGCTATCATGTTATTAAATAACTCATTATTATTCACTGTCAATAAATAATGTGTAACAAGAACATAGGCTATCTATATCATGCGAGCAGCGAGGGGGTTAAATGGCCATATTGGGGACTACATGCATGCCTGCATGCATGTTTGCATGCATTCATATACATGCATGCATGCATATGTACAGCACGTGTCGATGAACAGTGTCGTTGCCTGCTGACGTAAATTGAAGAGTAGGCAACTACACCGGAAGACATCGATGATCGAAGTGTGTCAGATCTTTGTCAGAATCTTAAAATCTTTGTTATTGGTCAATTAGCCTACATGAAAGAGGTCGAGCCTCGTATTGCTTCGATGTAGCTATATAGCCTATGAGGATGAATTTATAAAAATAGTATGCGTGCACTCTTGTATACGTAATTGTGCACAGTTGTACATTGCGTGTGTTTACGTACATGTATGTACATGTATGTCTGTGTGTTATCCGTATACTATGTGAGTACTGCGCATGCGTGTAGCGTCTGCTGCGTTGAACTCATTTCAGTCGCCTTTGAGTTCATACATGAGCTGCAGACAGACAGACGACGCTTGCATTTCAGTTTAACAATACACATTGTGAACGTGAAGAGGAGAATGGAGGAGGGAGGGGGAGGGAAGATGGAGGAGGAGGAGGAGGAGGAGGAGGGAGTAGGAGAAGAGCAGGAGGAAGGGAGGAGGAGGGGGAGGCAAACAATCTGCAGTAGCTGAGTCGATCAGTCGAACCTTAGACCCTGATGTTAACAGGACCCCTTCACTCACCCCGCACTCGCACTTCGGTCTGGCGCCCACCTCTTGCCTCTGTCGTACCCACTGCCGCCGCCCCAGCCATCATCATCAAACCCTAACACAGATGCAGTCTCAATGTAGACCCGCAGTCTCTCTCTCTCTCCGTAGAACCACTGCAGCAGCAGACTCCATGCAAGCAGTTGTTCTGGAGCTTGTCAACTCTCCAACCGTCGCCGTCACCACAACCGCCACCGTCTCCACCTCCATCTCCTCCTCCTCCTCCTCCGCCGCCGCCTCCTCCTCCCTCTCTTCTGTTCCGTGACTGTGGCTTAAGATCTCTAGGAAAGTCTGCGGCTGCTGCTGGGGCGGCGCGGGGGAAGGGGTGGCAACGGTGCCTGCCATGCTCAGAGTTCTGCTGCGACAAGTGCCAACGTTCATGAATTCCAGTCAGTCGTCGTCGTCGTCTTCGTCGTCGTCTTCGTCGTCAGTCGCAGAAGAAGAATTCCTCCGTCGTCAAGTGAACAGAAGGTAGCCCTCCTCATCCTCATCCTCATCCTCCTCTTCCGCCTCCTCCGCCTCCTCATCGTCGTCCTCCTCTTCCTCGCAGATCAACTGCAAGTTCTTCATTTGCAATCAGGTAAGCAATTTCGTTGAATCCTTTCATACAAACCGATCGGAACAACTTCATGTCCGTCACTTTCGAAAAACGTGAGGTTCTTAATGGTGCATTTTGATGCTGACATGGTCGTTGATATAATGCATCTATAGAAGAATTTCTATCGATGTATTACTACCGTTTCAAGAGAACCAGAGACTCTCAATACGCAAACCTGATCATCTCATTGTTTAGCAAGCAGTGTGCGCGGGTGACTATAGAAGAGTTGCTCCAAACCAAGCAACTGCTTCCCATCAGTTGACGAATGACACCACCATGTTGACGACAGTGTTGTACAGAGTTCGTGCATGGACCACTGGACGACGACGCCAGGCAATGTGATGCTCCGCCGGTCACTTAAGGCGCACGGTTGTCTCACCGTCAACCATTCAACCATTCTCTTTTGAATTCCAGACAATTTCTTTTTTTAATAAATAATAATAATACTAATAATACTAATAATAATGTCTTTTCTTTAATTAAACGCCTGCAAGACGCACTGCGCTTTACATTTACAAGTGATGCAGCAGGCCTAATCTTAATTAAACTTAACTACTAACAACTAACTGAACAGACAGCTTTGCAATTACATGGCGCTAATGGCAGCCTACAAAGCATATCCGACTCGCACCCCTCGCACTCTACGCCAGCGTGTTATCCATTGCGCTTCCGCCCTAACCCACCCCCTTATAAACGCATGATAGCCTACCCTACCGTTTACCGGACTGACCGGTGGATATTGACCGATGGATGCCGATGACAATGAAAATGGTGATGATCAAAATGACAATGATGATGATGATGATGATGATGATGATGATGGTGATGATCAAAATGACAATGATGATGATGATGATGATGATGATGATGATGATGATGATGATGATGACGACGATTATGACGATGACGATTATGATGATGATGGTGATGATGATGATGACGACGATTATGACGATGACAATTATGATGATGATGGTGATAACGACGACGACGACGATGATGATGATGATGATGATGATGATGATAATGATGATGATGATGATGATGATGATAAGGATGATGACAATGACAATGACAATGACGATGATGATGACGATGATGACGAAGATGATGACGATTATGATGATGATGATGATGACGATGATGGTGATGATGACGACGACGACGACGATGATGATGATGATGATGATGATGATGATGATGATGATGATGATGATGATGATGATGATGATGATGATGATAATGATGATGATGATGATGATGGTGATGATGATGATGAGGATGACCATGACGTTGATGATGACGACGATGATGATGATGATGACGGTGATGATGACGATGACGGTGATGATGATGACGACGATGATGATGATGACGACGCCGACGACGACGTTGTCAAAACTGATTAGGGTGATATTGATGACGAACGATGATAATAGTTATGAATATACTGTTCTGCTGTTCTACTGGTAATAAATTATTTGACGTAGCTCAGTCAAATTGAATATGTATTATAATATTGGTTGAATAGCTTACAAGGGTATCCATGCAGTGAGTGCACTGGTAATAAATTTGACGTATAATATTATCTCAGTCAAATTGAATGCATTCGATGAGTATTTGTAACCGACAGGACGTCTCGTGTAATAATTATAGTGAGTTGTGAGTTATATCAGTTTATGTAGCGCTATACGAATATGAAGTGGCATATAATGGATAAATTACAGTTTAGAGGGGTTAAACTGATCAGTTGAACAACTGAACAGCTTAACACTGAGACATTGAGATGACGTGTAACAATACAATTGCCTAGTATTGCCCAGGATAGTATTGCAACTATCACATTGAATATAGTAACGGATGGCATAGAATGCATTGCATTGGTTAAGAAATGCGTGTCAGCAGCAGCAGCATCAGCAGCAGCCTGGCACCCACAATTGCAGGCAACGAATCTGTGACTGCGTGAACAGCGACTGACCTCTACGGCAGCAGCAGCAGCAGCAGCAGCTACAGCAGCAGCAGCTGATTTGATAAGATACACTCTGCTTAGACTGCTTAGCTGGGGTGAATAGGTCACAGCAACTTCATGAAAGAAGGCAAAGCGCTGGTATAGGCGTACATTGCAGCTGGAAGTTGCCTTATTTATAGTATCTGCTGCTGCTGCTGTAGGCTGTATACATACATAGTATGCATAATATATGCAAAACAAGTATAAGAAGTATATAATACATGTATATACTGCTTCCTCGCACTCGTACTTTGCATATCGAAGCCCATCGATATCGGTCTTTGGACAGGGCTGCGTCTTTAGGGCCGCAACCACCACCACACCCACCACCACCACCACCACCACCATCACCACCACAGTACGACGAATGTCTGATGTTGATGGGGGGAGACGGGGGTGAAGACAAGGGGGAGAAGGAGAGAGGGGTTATATAAGTGGTAAGATTTGGCTGTACAGCTGATCAGCCGGGTCGCATGTAGATTGGGAGAGGAGTGACGCTATTGGCTTTGGCTGCCGTTTCGACCAGATAGCGCCGCACATGTGCGTGTGTGCGCGTGTGAACGCCATATGGTCCAACGACAGCAGCCGTATATAGCTGGAGAGACCTTTAGACTGCACCAGGTTATAAGACGCAACAACGGATAAGACGCAGACGGCAGAAATCATTCCGAATCTGGTTTCTCAATCTCGTCCTCATGTAGCCCAAACAACGCCTTCGCCTTCGCTTTAAATGCTGCGCGCCTTAAAGTATACTGCATGCAAGTGTAGACGGTAAATAATTTTTAAGATATTGCGTGGCACATGATCACTTGACTGAAAATAGGCCATTCTCAAAAACTTGACATTTGCTGCAGACTGCGTGAACAGACACTAGAGTAGAACACGGAACACGCGGCGAGGACTATACTTGCGCAGGACCTAACGAACACCCCAAAGGAAAGAACGGCCACGAAATGACACAGTGTCTGATCGACCTGACATTATGCATGGTCACTGGTCAGTGAGACATGGAATTGACCAGTTAGAGCCAGGACTTTTTTCAACGTGCAGTTGTACACAAAGTGTGCAGCTTTAACTGGATTTGTGCAGTTGAAGAAGCACTTCTGTTCAGTTAAAACTAGCAAAAAGGTCATTGTCCTCCGATTGGAAATAATTTACCATGGAGTATGGGAAAGGAAAAAAGGAGCCGTGCAATTCTACAAATTCCTCTAAAACAGCCCTGGTTAGAGCTATACTTCGAAGCGATTATTCTTCATGCGCTATATAAGCTTCAGTTACGCTGAGTGGTGTGAAAACTGTGAATATTGAAGTTCACTGGATGAGGCGGAACATGTATTATAGGCTATGTAGTATGTACAATAATTGTACATGTATAGCCTATGTATAATACAGCCGATGTGTTTCAGCGTTTAATGAAGCGATGAGCATGCAGAGTAACATTTGGTATAATATGTTTATATACATGTACAGGGGGGCTCAAAAAAAATGTACCACCGGATAAAATGCGATAACTTCGCAACCGATTGAAATTTTTCTGTGAAAATTTTCCAATTTGCAGGGGAATGAATTTCCAACAATCCCTAAAAGTTTCACTTGAAAATTTTCATGTTTGCAAAAGTTACAGCTGTTCAAACTTAAAATTTGGTTTTTCCAAATATCCGGAGAATCAAGCTCCAATACAATGTGATTTCATTAAGATTTTTTGCAAATTACATCATAAGAAATGATGATGATGTCCTACGACCTCACTAAGAGCTGTAAAGAAGCTGTTTATGAAGCAAACTGTTGGTATTTAGTGATATTTTATAGATTAAGGACTCAATTCGAGAATCCATTACTGAACGTCATGGGCAAAGTTTCTGCGGAAGATAAAATGGAAACTCGGACGCTGCGTGAACAGAGACTGGGACATCGCGTAATCATAGCAAAATACCCAGTGAAAAGTGGAGCCTGAGCATATTGAAGGCTATCTGTAAACATGTTTATGTAACGAAGATCAGATGTTGGAAGCGAGGCAGGAAGGGGTCGCTTGGTCTGATGGAAAAAGTACGATTTCAAGAAATTCGCTTGGTAATCGAAAGGGTCAAGTTTGCAAAGCACATCGTGGTTTCGACATCAGATATGATGGCTTGTGTTACGGCTGCAAGAAAAGACTGCATTTAATCCCATTCAGTAGGTTAGATGTCAAACTCATCTTTGAACTCTCTTACCCAGACTCATTGAAGACCACGTATGCTCTAACATCTGGTTTTATTTTCCAGCAGGACGGTGCTCCTGCTTGCTCGCACGGCAAGTTTGATTATGATGGCGCTACCTTATAATTGCCATCAACTGAAGTAAATGCATTGGCAAAGATGACTAACAAACTCGTCAGACCTTAGCCCTCTTGCTTGTCACGTCTGGTGAGCTATTCTGGAACGCTGTAAGACATGTCATCCCAAGTTGGAGAACATTGGCCAGCTGAAGCAAGTCTTGCTGCTAATGTGGGGTCAGTTGCCGCAGGACCCGACCAACAAGGCCATACTGAGCTTCACAAAAAGAAGTTGAGCTTGTACTAAGGAAGGGAGTGGACACTCTCATTATACCTTACAATAAATTGCAAAATGAAATTCTGAAGTCGTAGTGAAAGTGATATCATTTGACATGGAAATCTACAATCTGACGTTCATTTTCCGCAAAAATTTGAAAAAACCCAAATTTTAAGTTTGAACATCTGTAACTTTTGCAAACATAAAAAGTTTCAACTAAAACTTTCAGGGATTGTTGGAAATTCATTCCCCTGCAAATTGGGAATTTTTCGCAGAAAAAATTCAATCGGTTGCGAAGATATCGCATTTTATCCGGTGGTACATTTTTTTTGAGCCACCCTGTATATAGACTAAGTCTGGCTTATTGATGAACGATGAAATGTCCTTAGAAATTGGGATCACTGGTTTCCGCGAAGATCAACCAACGTTTTCAACAGTTTTTCTTCTCACAATCGTCACTTGGTTGTCTGAGACTGTAGCCTAAACGTGTCATGAAGTTGATGCAACTGCTTCAACTCTTTCGTTATAATATTATATGAACAATGGTCCATGAGCCAGAGTAGGCCACATTTTTGGCATGCAGCTGCACTCTTAGCATAGAACAATGGACTTTTGTAATGGCGTTAGTAATAAACACGACAGGCAGAAAGTATTAATGAAATTACGTATTGTCGAGTGTTTGGTGTTGCTTGAGCTGTCACAAAAGAGCATATCATTCAATAGGCTTGAAACCATTAACACATTAGTGTCCTGACTCAAAGTCGGGCTTTTGCGGTGACAAAGTGCAGCTCCAATAATTATTGTCTGAGCCACAAACTTCTCGACTGGATTCTTCTCGTGCATGATATTCAGAAATTGGGCCACGCAAGTTGCAACCAAGATTTCAGAAGGAAACGGTGGACTTATAGACTATAGGCTATAGGTCTAATTGTAACATCTCTCCTAACGATTTTTCAGATGCTTAATATCTCTCACTCCAATCTTAAATCTTCGCTCCAAAAGGAGGACCTGCTACCAAATTGTTATATTATGAGGACATTTGACTATGAATCGCTTGATTGCAAAGTGGCCATGCAAGGAATGTGATCCTGCTGATGTAATAAATGATCATTAAACACGTTAGGTTTATTGGCCTATAAATAAGCAGAGCGCATAAGGTTAGATGTACAGTAGGCCTACAGTAGAGTCTACTGGAGTTCACAGAGTACGTAAGCTTATACTCTGCATCAGCAACGACCACAGTATTTTGTGTTAGAAATACAGCAAGACATCAACGAGTCTTATCTTATCTGTCTTACAATTGCATGGCCTTAGAGGCTTAGAATATTAAGTCACTATTCGCATTTAGCTTAGACTATTGTGGACGCAACATTATTCGATCAGGTCAATGAGATGTGAAACACGCTATACTGTGTGATACACATGGTTTACATTACATTACATAACACATGCACATAGATCGATTAATTATATACATAGTATGTGCATCGTTATAAGCCTAACCTTAATCCTAACCTTAATCATAACCTTAATTCTAACCTCTGCTCATTCTTTACGCAGATAACTAAAATATCCTTAAAAGCTGATCGATATAGCTCTACAGAATCTGATGAAATCGCGTGTTCTTAGAATTAATAATTTACCTATATATAAATTATATGCATCTGTTTATTTATGAAGAGATCACAATAATCCTAATTCTAAGAACGAGAATACGTTGAGTATGATCAGAGTATCGAACGATGGCGCTTCCTAACAAATATATTTATATTTAAGACAACGATGATTGTTTGCTCGTTGAACCGTTGACGGGAATGATAGGATATTATAGGCCTACCGTACATAAATAGGCCTATATATGCGCGAAATCTAACATTCTTGCAATGTATTTAAACACTAATTGATACTTCGTACGGCATAGGTTAACTCCCAAGGTCACAACATCTCCCGGCAATTCTCACTCTGGCTGACCTGATCAGTAACCATGCAAACAGTGCTCGCATAGCTGCATGTAAGAGATTGGTCATTTAGGCCTATAATACCCTGACTATCTACAGAGCTTATACGTACTCTGGGTTCTCAATGGTGAAAGACATCACCAAAGTGTCGCAGCTTACAATCTACAGTAAGCTCTATATACAGGCACTGTAGACAACCGGTATAGGAATTCTAATTGGCAGGAAATGTTTGTATGCTGCCTTAATTGACGTTTTTTAACGAATAAAATGTAGCGTTCAGAGTGAATAGGTTGCCAACATTAAACAGAAGCGTAGCCAGTAAACAATCGGGGGAGGTTTTAGAATTTCGGGGGGGGGGGTTCATTGACCATAGTCGCAGAGTAAAAATAAATTTGACCATTTTCGGTAATTAGGGTCTATTCATTTGGGGGGGGCTGAACCCGTAAAACGATTCATGCCAACAAATGTATATATGCTGCATTTCTACGGTTAGTTATAGTTAGATATGGTGCTCAATACTGTTCATCACAGTATAGGCCTTTGTAAAAAGATCTGTTTCTGCAGTATTATACTGGACTGTCAATCGTTTCTAAAGTCTACGACATCGACCAACTAATTAATTATTCTGCTTTGTTTGTTGGCTGTCTCTCTTTCTAGATAAGAACTGACTTAAGGCGATCGCTGTCGTCAGTACAATTTACATCGAGTGGAGTAAGAAGCGGTGGCGGCGGCAGCGGTGACGAGATGCCGACTCACTGTCCCAGCGACTCTGGTTCGAAGTCTTTGTCGTCATCATCCACACAGCAGCTGCAGATGGGATGTGCCATCTGTGGAGAGCAACTGAGTAGGACAAATCTGTACATCCGGGGTTTGAAATCAGACACAACAGACAAAGATCTGCTCGAACTCTGTCAACAGTACGTCGATCATCCGTCGGTCATTCTAAGCTGACATCTTACTTACTTACTTAATCGGAACCAATGCCTTCCTAACATAGGAGCACTGCAGCAATGCTTAATGCTGATAGGACTATGTTGCCAAGCTCCAGACTATAAAAAACCCTGATGAAGATGGAGAAACTTGTCCTGTGGATCGACCAACTCTCGGTCCGAGGATGGCTGAAGACAAGACAAGCAAGACTAGACCTATCTAGGTCAAGGTCTAGCTATGTCTATGCCTACTCTTATGATTATTATCATCTGTAACGTAAATTGGATGCATGACCACCTACATGTAGACCTTATCAACACGATCACTTAACACGTTTTTCTATGAATTTCTGTTGTATTTTTTTTTTAGATATGGGAAGATCATTTCAACGAAAGCCATAATCGATCTCGAGACAGGAAAATGTAAAGGCAAGTACATACTACATAGGCTATAATTATAGTCAATAATATTATGGCAAAGGATTAATGCAGAGACCATTACAATATATACTATAGCTCGCTTAATGAATCATTGTATCGCCATTTACTAAATTAAAGCATAGAAAAACACGTGCACGACAGCACGAATAACTACATTAAAAGATTGAATGGCATTACAAAGTTTCGGAATGCGTGTATAAATTGGCATTACCGGTAGGCCTACGTCAAACTTCTAGCTATAGCTACTGATAATGTAATGTAAATCTTCGAGAATTTCTCAGCGCCCACTAAAGCCACGTCAGAGGACCAGCTTATTCACCGGCGCTATATCAAATCAAGTCCGCAATAGCCAGAACTGTTATTTTAGTTCCGGTGCCAGGTCAAAATCCGGGGAGGTCAAGCTGAGGAGACGGTTAATTGTTAGGCCTATATAATAATATTTACTATTTCCACGATTCATAAACTTACAACATGGCCTGTACTATCACAAGCGACAAGTAGGCCTATAAATGAACTGCAAGAGGTACATGCATGCCTATAAGATATGGTAATTGGGTTGAAAGCAGGCGTGGTAGGCCTATATGAACCCGGGATAAGATTCAGATGAGATAAGAGGACGAGATAAGCAAACTAGATATAACCAGCCATGGCGGATATTGCGATGATTGTCACGAAGCAATTTGATTGAGTGATAAAACGATGCATTTTATAGAATGTGCGATTAAGATCCGATTATGAACTCAGTTAGGCCTAAAACTATAATATTAGCCTATATATAATATATAACTATATGTGTGTATATATATATATATATATATATATATATAAACATTCCTTGTAGAGAATGTTGGTCAATTTAAGGTCTTCTTTTTTTACCAGAGCTTGTGGACTTTAACATTTTGTTTATGTCTATCATCCGCCCATCTCAATTAACTATGTCGACAGACTTCGTCTCTGTCTCTTCTCTTCTCACTTCTTTTCGTTTCTTAATGGAATTAACGCTCTTAATTCACACAAGCAACAGTTACCAGTTACTTCGCTGGCTTTAATCTAAGTGCATTGCCTGCTCTGTCTGAACATAATATAATTTATTGCCTCATTTTTAACGTGCCTTTCACTGTCGACATAATAATAATTGTTATTTTTTAATTATATTCTGTATTAATTATTATTCTGTATAGGTTATGGATTCGTTGACTATGAGTCGGAGAAGTCGGCTGAAACTGCTCTGAAGGCTCTTCAATCGACGGGAGTTCAAGCGCAAATGGCTAAAGTCAGTCATGCAAGCCGACTTGATATTATTACTATCTTTATTCTGTAGCGCATTATTATCTGTTGCATTATAAGTCATACAACGCAATTAATGTGCAGCATGAGCACGCGAAAGAGTTAATCAGTCTCTTAACCTTTATAAATAATTATGTTAAAGCCTGCTTTATGCAACCGATCAACCGGGAGAAAATGATAATAAACCATCGGTAAACGCCGTTTCAGAAAACCACAATTCACTGTTATAGTGATATTAGTTTTGATTAGTAAGCTTATACTACCACGGTTAACAAAATAATAGTAGCAATTTACTTACATCGTCGTTTCTCTGATATGCGTGAGATCTTGTATCATGTTCGATGTGTGCTTCTTATGTTTCGGCTGCAGCAACAGGAGCAGGATCCAACGAATCTGTACATCGCTGGTCTACCGAGTTACTTGACAGAGCGAGACCTTGACGTGATGCTGTCACGATACGGTCGAGTGATTTCGACACGCATCCTTAGAGACAACAGCGGAATCAGTCGAGGAGTTGGATTCGCAAGGATGGAAAGCAAAGAGAAATGCGAAGCAGCCATTCAAGCGTTCAACGGAAAATGTCTTCCAGGTGAATAACTTGAAATGCCAACGGAATTCTACTTAAATGATTATTATTAGACTATCGGTTTATTTATTATGCTGTTTATCTTTAAGAGGATATTGTTTATCTTTAAGAGGATATTGTTTATCTTTAACAGGATATTGTTTATCTTTAACAGGATATTGTTTATCTTTAAGAGGATATTGTTTATCTTTAACAGGATATTGTTTATCTTTAACAGGATATTGTTTATCTTTAACAGGATATTGTTTATCTTTAACAGGATATTGTTTATCTTTAACAGGATATAAAGATCCACTCACAGCTAAGTTTGCCGACGGAAGCAATAAAAAGAAGTTGCAGAATAAAAACTGGATAGAAAAACAAAACGAAGTTAGTCTATTAATAACCTATTAGTGCTATTAATATTATGTCATCAGAATTAGTATCAGCCCAATGAAGATAGATCTACTTCAAGCCTTCAAAAGAAATTTGGGGAATTCGGATTTTAAAGAGGAGACGAAGTAGGCTGCAGGCATGCATGCAGCAGCGGTCATTATAGAAACGAATTCGTAAAATTCTTCTGAACCAAGTCACAATGCGTCGTATCATCGCTTATTGCGTTATATTACGTTACGCTACATTATGTTGCATTATTTTTATGTGTCATTGTTTTTGCTATAGGCTTAAATATTAAGTTACAGTTATCATGTGCCGCGTTTTATGTTTACATTACGTTATAGGCCTACTGTATTAGGCATATACCGCGTGTGTTATGTACATTAAGTTACATTATAGCATGCATTATTTTTTGTGGCGCTACTTTTAATCGAAATTTGTGTTTTGTTCAATCGTTATATTATACTTCGCTAGGCTGTTAAAAAATTTCGTGTTGAATATGTTATGTTATTCTTTTAAAGTTACGTTAGGTTGTTATTTTGAACAGGTGTCTGACCTAAGTTACTGTCCACAATTTCAACAAATCGCAATGACACCAAACGGGTAAAATATTAATCTGACGAGTTAAAGACATTGCCTGCTGTTATTTTATTTTAAAATATAGTGTCATAGCTGGGTCTTTGCTCAGTTTATTAATAATAGAAATCGTCATAAATATAATTTGTTTTGACTATTAAATCCCCTCAAGGCCTACTTAAATTTGAGAGGTCAGGTGAGAAAGAAAATGAGAGTAAGCTATAGGTCGTAAGCAAGGATTTTCTGCTGGTGACATTGTTCGTAGTGTCTGATGTGTTTGGCGCAGGGGTTGTTTTAACGTGCAGCTGGACACAAAGTGTGTACGTAGTTGGAAAAGAAATTTGTGCAGTTGAAAATAAGATTTTGTGCAGTAACTCATAGTGGTATAGTGAACGAAGGACTAAAAAAGGGTCGTAAATTTTGGGGGGGCCGGGAAAATTTCAAAATGGTAGTATTTTTACGGGATTTCGACGATCAAACATTTGGTCCGGACGACTAAAAATGTCGTTTTGTGCAGTTCTAAAAAATTCTTAGAATAACCCCTGGTTTGGCGAACATCAAGACTCTCGTTACTGTTGTAGATAGGCGCTAGATAAATGAGCAATCGACAATCAAACTAAGATCTTCAGGTTCTTATTTTGTTGCAATCTGTGAAGGAAAATGTTGCAGAATTGTGCGCATACGACAGCATGCTTTGAGGTCATTAAGGAGGAGGACGACGGTGACGACGACGGTGTCATGTTTAGAGTTGCAGTTTCATTTAAGCCTATACAATATACATCATAATTATTTTTGTGTGTTTTATTTCGTTTAATTCTTAGCTGTTTGACTTGTTTTCTTCTACGCTAGGCCTACTAATGTGCTTTGTGCTCTGATAATAATTATGTTCTATTGTTGCATTGTTCTACGAAGCATTCCTCCGATTCTTCTGATGTCGACGAGCAGCCTTCCTCCTCCGCTTCCTCCTCCACCTCAGCCTCCTCCTCCTGCTTTCACAATTCCATTGCCACCGATGCACAGCTACTATCTGCCGACGTCATCGCCACACAGTTGGATTCCAGTCGCTAGTTCATACATTGGACACCCCGCGGCAGCAGCGTCGTCACTCTCTCCTACGGTCAGATTGAAAGTCTATCCATTCTATAATTCACATTCATGACTGACTTTCTCAAAAGTTAAAACTGTTATAGCACGCACACTGAATCGGAGTTTCACGTCGAAGCTCAAGAGCAATTGCGAGTGAAGGACTGAGGTGGATTCGGTTCCGCAACCTTTCGGTTCCAAGGCACTGAACATACTTAAAGATACTTTTACACCACCGCGTCCCAGAATATCTTAGTCCTGAATATTTTAGCATCGTAGGACACCGCGACCATTGTAGTACTGTACATCGAAAAATGGCGGACTTTTAAAAGACATTTTCTCTATAGCAATCAAAGAAGGGCTGACTGTATGGGCCTATATCCGCTTGTGCTGTAACTCTGGCATGCAGACCGTAAGATTCAGTCTGTTATGACATCTCCCTGATCGTTCGTTATTCTAGATGTTTCCGACGACTTTCTTTCCGGAAGTGAGTCCTGGCGATCAGCTGATCTTCCCACATCTGCCGCCACCAAATCAAACCGGTCAGTTCCAGGTTTCGACGCAGCAAGTGAGTTCCAGATAAATGATGATGACTGTTGTCGTTGTTGATGTTGTTGTTGTAACTGTTGTTGTTGTTGTTGTCGTTGATGTCTTCCCTCGTTCTGTTTTGTCCTACGTGTCTGTCTGATCTTCCCTCTCAACACATCTTGCACATCATGATGCATCCATGATAATATATCCTCCTTATTCGTTTCTCACTTCCACTGCACTCTGTCACTCTTGCCTCTTACTGCTTGATGCTTAGGCTCTTATTTCTTTTCACACTCAAACTCCACTCTCTCTTTTTTAACTCACTATTACCATCTTTTCAACGCTCACTCCAGTTCTATAATTCTCATCTGTAGCCTACTTTTCTCCAACTCACTCCATTCTCATTCCCACCCTTTCAAATTCTCATTCCCACACTTTCAAATTCTCACTCCGACCTACTCTCTTTCTCATCTCATCCGTATCTCTGTTGAACTCACTTCATTCCCAATTCCTTTCCTCAGACCGGTTGCACCTTATAGTTGTGGTGAGATTTGACTCACACGTCCTGGTTACCCTGTTCCCACCGAGGGTCCATAGGTCCACACAGTGTACATGTACACTGTGTATACTATTTTGTATACATGTAGTCTGCGTCCTCACCCTCCAAGCTTCAAACTCCCGAAAGAGGACTAAAGAGATTGCAATTCCCGAGTCCTATACAGACATGCACTCGACCAAGGCCCTCAGAGCCCTCTCTTTCTGACTTGGACCACTGAATTATTATATAATTCTTAAACATTTCTTTCTTTGTAACTGCATGGCTGCGGTATGTCACAAGAGCTAAATAAATTATATATAAATATATATATATATATATATATATATATATATATGCATTCCAACTTCTCTATAGTACTCGTAACCTAATTGTCCTCTTTGCATTTCTAAGCGTAGCCTATAATTTATAATTTATATAGGCCTATGTGTACGTCGCCCAAGCAATTATAAGCCGTTAGAAGCATTTTTTATTACCACATGCAGTAGCGGCGCTAGGGGAGATAGGGGGGGCTAAGCACCCCCAAAAGACAATCCATTTTTTGCCCATGTGAAAATCAGATATTTCCATGCTCAACCTCTCCAAAAATGAGCCGGAGTCATCAGAAATTTTGGCGAATGAAAATGAAAAATTTCCTCCGCAAGTTCAGCCCCCCCCCCCAAACTGAAATCCTGGCGCCGCCACTGACCACATGGGATTAGTTAGAACCAGAGTCTCGTATACCCAGCGCTGAATTCTTTCTTTTTCCCATCGTGCGTTCTACTGTTCTACATCATAGACTACATGACATAATCATTATGATGAAATCTGTTGTCTGTTTTAGTATGGTTCGCCTTCCTCGGCAGCAATGACCTATTTGCAGATGTTTCTACCGCCGCCATTGGTACAAGCAGTCAAACTAGAGGTAGACATACATAATAATTACAGACGAAACACCTGGAATGTATTCGGTCAGGTTGTGAACGGTTTTTAAATATCATTTGATGTTCAGAGGCTGATGGGTGAAAATAATGATGAGCTACACGTGCTATAATTTATAGAGGTATAAAATCACAAGACACTATTAAAAGCACCGGAGAAAGTGTCCGTGAACTTTGTTACAAAACAAATTTAGGTGTGAACGTATGGCTACTATGCCTCCGTATAGATGAACGCACATACACGTCTGCATGCATGCATAGCATTGCATACATTCACACACACACACACACACACACACGCGCGCGCGTGCGCGCGCGGCATATTATGTGCAAATAGACCATACTTGCATGCATATTGCATAAGCTTGCATAAATGCATGCAATTCTACGTATTGCATACATTGTACATAAATACATACATGTATGACGATTGTACGTATGTAGTGCCTATATACACGCATGCATGCATATGCGGGCGTACTTGCATAAACACATACATATACCATGCATACTTCAATGGTTCCTCTTCCCTCAACCGACAACATAACATATACTGGATCTCTGCATTTGATTGGCATTGCATCGAGGGTTCAGCTCCCCCTCCCATACCTGCCGGAACTTTGTTGTTCTGCCAGGAAAGTTCAATGCCATGGCTCAGTGCAGAGCTTTCTCGGTCGCTGGCCTTGCCACCTGCAATGGGCTTCCAGTGGCACATACGTCGCCTAGTGCTAATAGGTCACTCCATGCACCATGTTGCATTCTAGTATTAGGACTGTTCTATTTATTTTAGCCGATGTTGGGTCGGTTGCGATTATAAGTAGATAGTTTTGAAGAAGCGCAAATAAATGATCCTTATAAATATATTAATGCATAAAATTTCTCCACAAAGGCCTATGCAGAAATTAATATAAAATTATAAATAAATATCGGCCTACAGGCTACATTATTTATGCTAACATAGAAGTACCACATATACAATTGCA
Organism: Lumbricus rubellus; assembly: GCA_945859605.1. Lineage (NCBI taxonomy): Eukaryota > Metazoa > Annelida > Clitellata > Crassiclitellata > Lumbricidae > Lumbricus > Lumbricus rubellus. The sequence continues at coordinate 21,025,975 of OX243814.1, forward strand.
AGCACACATGCACAAATTCGTCAGACCTCTCATCTAAAAGACTAAAAGACTCATCTTTCGATTTTGACTCATAAACAAATGGATGCTGCTCAGTGCTCACGCATTCTTAAGGAGGTTCATCCAGTGTATACGATTTATGGTTTATAAGGCTGTACTGCAGTAATATTGTTATGACCACAATAAAACGTTCTCTATCTGCATTGTCTTGTGCAGGAGGATGGTAGTGTGACGTCATCGTGCAATGACGTTGCGTCATCGTCACGGTTTTAGAATCATTCTTGAAACGCAACGCCGCCGTCCTGTGCGACGAGGCAAGTCTTCTTGACATCATCGTCATCATCATCATCATTATCGATTACTACTAATATACTACCACTTCATCCACTACTACTACTAGGCCTACCACCACCACCCCACCATCACCACCATCGCCACCGCCACCAGCATCACCACCACCGCCACCAGCATCACCGCCAACACCACCAGCATCATAAAAACAATAAAAACTACTACAACAATCACCACCACGTAGAGGGACTCTCCATGTAGGGCCTACTGGTTGGTTCAGACCATTCCACACACTGGGAAGCCCTACGATTAGTGTGCCTCCAGTTCTCTCTAACTTCCGGTTTATGTCTGTCTCTGTCTGTCTCTGTCTGTCTCTGTCTGCGTCTGTGTCTGTCTCTGTCTCTGTCTGCGTCTGTGTCTGTCTCTTTAAACTACGAATGGCGGGCAGAGATAATTATAATACTTATGTTCCTTGAACTGCGTTGGAAAATAGCAGTCATTCATTTTGCTATTATTGATTCATACGTCATCTCTTCTTAATCTCATAAGACCCTATTTCACGTAGCCTATTATGTTTAATCGAATCTACAGTTCAGTTTTTGCTGAGTTCAAATTAATACCATTTTTGTTTCAGATTTGATCGTCGATCCTTAGATCTGAGCTCGACGATATTTCGAACCACGATTCGCCTCGATTCAAGAAGACATTTTATTTCGTCCGAAATGAACTAGAATTCAAAAAAAAAATGTTGTCTATGACTCAGAACAGATTATTCTGTTGAGTTGTGTGATGTGTGACGACTGTAATTAATTGGCAGCAAAATGGCAAATTGGTCGTAATCCGAAATCATCAATTGCAATTGTCAACTATAGGTTCTGATTCTGAACCCATAATAGGTCATAATATGCATCAGATGGTTTATAAAGTTCTAATTAGAAAAGACAAGCTGGTTTACGTTTCAAGGTGTCCTGAGTATAGACTATACATATGTAGAGCCGTTGCAAGAATGTGCAAGAATAAAATTGACAATCGTTTTAAAATGACATCAGAATCAGAATAGAAACTATTTAAGATGAATAATTAGCCTAAGTGCAGAATTCGCTGCTTTTCGATGAACATGTCTTAGATGGAATCGATTTCTTGATTAATTATTGACGGATCAGCTTTTCATAGATTCATTCAGTCTAGGGCTCTAGGCCAACTACAATTTTATAGGCTCTGCTCCGTTTCCTCTAACTCAGTCATAATATATTATTATTCTGACGGAGGACTGGCAGAGGCGCCAACTGAAAGAGAGAGAGAGAGAGAGAGAGAGAGAGAGAGAGAGAGAGAGAGAGAGAGAGAGAGAGAGAGAGAGAGAGAGAGAGAGAGAGAGAGAGAGAGAGAGAGAGAGAGAGAGAGAGAGAGAGAGAGAGAGAGAGAGAGAGAGAGAGAGAGAGAGAGAGAGAGAGAGAGAGAGAGAGAGAGAGAGAGAGAGAGAGAGAGAGAGAGAGAGAGAGAGAGACAGTTACAACGCATATGTGAACTGTTGAACAGCAGATCTGAGACTTAAACAGTATGGGCCTATAGCAGCAGCGGAATCCATTCGAGGAGAACGAATTGCGTTAAAGGCTAAGCCAGAAGAAAGACGACATGCAGCGCTTTCAGCAGCAATAATATTATTATTTCGTGAGTGCTTAAGGAACAAACATGTAAAAGGCGTCAATAATATTGTATCAACTATGCGAGTCATCAGCATTTGGAATTAAGATAATAAACCAACTGCAAAACTCGTTTCTATGCAGGCGACACGTACTGTAACAATGACTTAGATCTGCTTAATACATTCTGTCTGCAGGACCATAGCCTATCAGCAACTGAAGGTGAGACAATACAAACGATATTATTCCTCTAATATTTAAAGTCGAATTTGTATAGAGACAACTTTGTTGTAATCATTAATAAATAATAATGGGTGGCCAACCATTTACATTTATAATATAAGTTCGCATCGGATGGTTGCCGACTTTTATAGAAGAGAAAATCAATTATTTATTAGGCCTAAATCAATTGCTTCAAATCTTGACGATTTGAGTTCTAAAGACCGATGGTTTAATTGAGCATCAAGTGATGGTGGATCTCGATCTACATTCTAATTTTTCCAAGTTAAATTATAAAACCTATCTGATATTCGATCTATATTTCATATAATATTAGGCTATATAATATCTTTGCCGGTGACTTCGTGGTCTTCCATGATCTAGCCATTTACATTAGTTCGACGTAGGCTACTGCCTTTCACTAAACTTTTCCAAGATTCAAATCACTTGTCTTTCACTCCTCAACAACTTCCAATAATTGACCTACCGGTACCGCTTCTCTCAGAAAACTTAACCCAAATTTATATTTTCTGCATCTGTTCGTGACTCATAGGTATGACTTTGTACAGCTCGCCCACATTTTCTCCACATGTAACCCATAGGCGGAGACCTGGGCTGAGGATTGCGGGGGGGGGGGGGAACTGACGGGAGGCCGAAGGAAAGTCGCGAGATTTTTTGACAGACGAAAATTTTCCGCGACCCTTTCCCAAGAAAATTTTCTACTTCCGTCGCCAAGAAAGTCTACACAAAAAATCTATTTCCCTCAAAAAAAATTTTCCCACCCGCCGTGATGGTCTTGACGCTCAGCTTTGGGGGAGACCAATACATGGGCCGTCCCCCAACACCTTTTTGGGGGGGACCGTCCCCCTGTCCCCCTAGGTCTCCGCCCATGATGTAACCTATATACCACCCTCACACGATCTTCTGATACTTTCACCTCCAAAGTCATCTCAAAGCCATTCGCAGATCCGTCTCCTTTCTCCTTTCTACAATGCCTTACTTTTCCCGACCACATCACCCAGCTATATAATTAGCCTATAGCCTAATCTTGCACCTGCTATATGCACGTCCGTGACCTTCGTATCTTTTTGTTCTGATTCCGTGGGGATGGGTCCACAGATTTACTGAACAAGCCTTCAACAAGGTCGACAAATTGTTAATCCGACCCTGACATTAAGCGGATCAATCGATCCCAGCAGCAGCTGTAGACTGCAGGGTGTGTGTTCATCAACGTTGTCTACTTTTCTCCACTAAGTCTTGCAGTTCAGACGTTTCACCCAGTTCGTGTGTTTCGTGCATCATGTGCGCGTGCGTGAATCATGGTCATCAGCGATTATTAGTGTCTTATAAAGCCCGGCTTAAAATCTTAAACTAATCAGCTTTTTTGCTGATATTGATGGGCGTCTGATCTCAGCAACACAACATCGATAATATATATATATTATATATACATGTACATGTATATATATAATATATATCTGACGATGGCAGACGAACGGATTGATTAGGAATTACTGATGTAGGATGGACGATGAAACACGCACTTCCGCTGAAGGTCAAAATTGTAATCAAGGTAGGATCATTAGCACTAACACATGTATCTTTCTACGCAGTACAATGTAGTACATGTACATGCATATGGTTGCTGCTGGTCTCAGCATTCATGAATTTACCAATCGATTCGACCTACCATGGACAGCTCGAAAAATCATTGGGATCATAATTATTTAAACATCGCTTCAGCTTTGACTGCTCAACATTTCGGTTTGCATTCTAGCGTATACACTATACGTCTCGATGACGATGCGTTCTTATACAAGTGATATTGAGGAAGCGTTTATATACTTATTAGGTTCTGACAGTTAACTAATATTGATTATCATCGACATAATTATAACCTATTATAGTTGTGCAGAATTCTTCCGTTCACCAGAATCAAGTGAATCAACTGCCTTCCTTCTACCAGGTGAACACTGCAGCTGCAGCATATTATTTATATAACGCCTATATAAAGCTTTCAATTAAAGCTCAGAAACGTTTTGGTAACGTCGCTAATAGCATTTCCAGTTTCCTAGGTGGGCCTAACGGTAATAATAATAATTTCCTTTATTGAACAATCCGATTGACAGACCGAAACCGGTCAGAGTGCACAGTTATGCAATTGAAACAATTCGCCAGAACACAAATCACAAATCAGACATTTTAACTAGCCTACTAACAGAATAGACAGCCTGCAATACAAGGGCGCTTATAAGAGCAGCATATAATATACAAAGCACGTCTATCTTTCGGGGCTTCGGGAATTGTGAAACCTTTGCTTTCCCCACTCCTATAATTCCAGTAGGACTTACTGTACCTCTGTCTTCGCCCATCCCCTAACCATTGACCTTCGTTTTTCACATCCTCTGCTTCAGTACTATACGAATAAGAGACACAAGTTTCTTGAACACTTGAGATTAAGACACTAGTATAAAAATTTTCGTTGAATCTGAAATAATGTGCATCGTTTGTTTTTGCAGATAAGCGACATCGATTAAAAGTCTAGAATCATTAAATCTGCACCAAACAATTGACTGCAGTTCAAATCTTCGTTGATAATGATTCGTTATTATCAATCACCTACATGCATAGTATTGACCAAAGTGACCATTGGTCATCTTGCACTGACAATGACGTTGGTCTCCATAGCAACAGCTGCATCGGTTGACGTTGGATTCGAGTTGCTGTTCAAAACGAGCAACGAAACTTTCGAGAATTTCAAGGTGACCTTCGACCAACCACTTGATGACTGGGTTAGAAGAGGCGTCTATGTAAGTGGACTTAATTTTTCTTTAATGATAAAATTGGACTTGATTAGTTTGTTGTTTGGAAGTATAATGTAGCGTCGTTTGTTTATATGTGCAAATGTTGTAGCGCCCCTTCAAGCTCACTACTCAGAGGCGCTCCCGACTGCATAGCGGACACTGCATCGAAGTTTCATGCCGAAGCTCAGAGCAATTGAGAGTGAAGGACTTGCGCAAGGTTCTTACGCGGTGATTTGAGGTGGATTCGAACCTGCAACCCTTCGGCTGTAAGGCGACGAACATTCCAGGTACGCCACCGCGCCCTACTGTCATTGACTAGCGGGTGCAGGTTTTCTTTCCAGGACGGTGAATCCGACTGGGTCTATAAACATTACACGCGGGAAAGGCGAACTAGCGGAGGTTTCAATAACTGAACAGTTGAATCATTTTATTTTATTTTATTTGACAACATCAAAAGTTTAGCGACTAAAATATCCGAATAGACGAAACCGAGAGCAACTGAGTAAATTAAATGTCGAGCGGTTGAGTGGAGCAGTTATACGCCGTCGATATATTCGCATGCAACCAAGTGCAATTGAGTAAATCCGAATGTATCCGTATGCAACCAAGTGCAACTGAGTAAATCCGAATGTATCCGTATGCAACCAAGTGCAACTGAGTAAATCCTAATAAATCCGAATGCAACCAAGTGCAACTGAGTAAATCCGAATATATCCGAATGCAACCAAGTGAAACTGAGTAAATCCGAATATATCCGAATGCAACCAAGTGCAACTGAGTAAATCCGAATATATACGAATGCAACCAAGTGCAACTGAGTAAATCCGAATGATGTCAAGATATATCCGTATGCAACCAAGTGCAACTGAGTAAATCCGAATATATCCGAATGCAACCAAGTGCAACTGAGTAAATCCGAATATATCCGAATGCAACCAAGTGCAACTGAGTAAATCCGAATATATCCGAATGCAACCAAGTGCAACTGAGTAAATCCGAATATATCCGAATGCAACGCAACTGAGTAAATCCGAATATATCCGAATGCAACGCAACTGAGTAAATCCGAATATATCCGAATGCAACCAAGTGCAACTGAGTAAATCCGAATGACGTCAAGATATATCCGCATGCAACCAAGTGCAACTGAGTAAATCCGAATGTATCCGTATGCAACCAAGTGCAACTGAGTAAATCCGAATGTATCCGTATGCAACCAAGTGCAACTGAGTAAATCCTAATAAATCCGAATGCAACCAAGTGCAACTGAGTAAATCCGAATATATCCGAATGCAACCAAGTGAAACTGAGTAAATCCGAATATATCCGAATGCAACCAAGTGCAACTGAGTAAATCCGAATATATACGAATGCAACCAAGTGCAACTGAGTAAATCCGAATGATGTCAAGATATATCCGTATGCAACCAAGTGCAACTGAGTAAATCCGAATATATCCGAATGCAACCAAGTGCAACTGAGTAAATCCGAATATATCCGAATGCAACCAAGTGCAACTGAGTAAATCCGAATATATCCGAATGCAACCAAGTGCAACTGAGTAAATCCGAATATATCCGAATGCAACGCAACTGAGTAAATCCGAATATATCCGAATGCAACCAAGTGCAACTGAGTAAATCCGAATAAATCCGAATGCAACCAAGTGCAACTGAGTAAATCCGAATATATCCGAATGCAACCAAGTGAAACTGAGTATATTCGAATATATCCGAAAGCAACCAAGTGCAACTGAGTAAATCCGAATAAATCCGAATGCAACCAAGTGCAACTGAGTAAATCCGAATATATCCGAATGCAACCAAGTGAAACTGAGTATATTCGAATATATCCGAAAGCAACCAAGTGCAACTGAGTAAATCCGAATATATCCGAATGCAACCAAGTGCAACTGAGTAAATCCGAATGGTGTCAAGATAAATCCGCATGCAACCAAGTGCAACTGAGTAAATCCGAATAAATCCGAATGCAACCAAGTGCAACTGAGTAAATCCGAATATATCCGAATGCAACCAAGTGCAACTGAGTATATCCGAATATATCCGAATGCAACCAAGTGCAACTGAGTAAATCCGAATATATCCGAATGCAACCAAGTGCAACTGAGTAAATCCGAATGGTGTCAAGATATATCCGCATGCAACCAAGTGCAACTGAGTAAATCCGAATAAATCCGAATGCAACCAAGTGCAACTGAGTAAATCCGAATATATCCGAATGCAACCAAGTGCAACTGAGTAAATCCGAATATAGCCGAATGCAACCAAGTGCAACTGAGTAAATCCGAATATATCCGAATGCAACCAAGTGCAACTGAGTATATCCGAATATATCCGAATGCAACCAAGTGCAACTGAGTAAATCCGAATATATCCGAATGCAACCAAGTGCAACTGAGTAAATCCGAATATATCCGCATGCAACCAAGTGCAACTGAGTAAATCCGAATATATCCGAATGCAACCAAGTGCAACTGAGTAAATCCGAATATGCAACCAAGTGCAACTGAGTAAATCCGAATATATCCGAATGCAACCAAGTGCAACTGAGTAAATCCGAATGGCGTCGAAATGCATCCGTATGAAACCAAATGCAACTGAGTAAATATCCAAGGCCCTGATACAACCATAGAATGGTGTGAGAATGCTTGATAAGGTTTTGAATTCCTAAAAGAAAATGGACATAATTTCTGCTATGGTTTTGAAACAACCATATAACCTCGATCCTGCGCATTGCTTTAGCTGCTTACTTGCAAGATTCAATCTACCACTCTACTTTGAGTCTATGATCTATCCATGGCCGTCAGTCGATCTGCATGCGGCACATGCATGATTGCAGGGCAAGCTATCAATGCCAATCGCACGCAATAATCCTCTATTACGCAGAGTCGCGCATTTTCTGCTTTTCGGCCGATTTGTTGGAATAGGTTGGCCTCTAAGATTGCGGCTCCTACATATGGATCTCTCTGACACATTTCACAACAGTCGGCTAGCCTTTCGAGTAGGCCCTACAAATCTACAAGATGCGCTTTACGAATTTTCTGAAAGATTTAATTGGAATTTTAAAATCATTGGGTTTCATTGAGCTGTTCGACAATTATTTTGTCATCGGTCTTATGTCGCTATAGGATAAATCCTAACAGGCCCACTTATGCACAAACGTGCAGCTTTTTTAGACAAAATATATCTATTGAAAAATCAGTGTTGTGTGTTAAACAGCGTTATCATTGGTTCAGTTTGAACTTTGAACAGAAAACCAAACTAGACTAATTAATTTAAAATCCATTTCGCTTACAAGGGACTCGATGTTTATAATTTTTTTAGTATAGAATGTCAAGATATTCATCACGATGCTGAAAGCCCGTATAGCTTTGGCCTATGACTGATTGGTTTTCTGTTTGCTGCACAGATTAAGAATGGGGCTGGACAGTTCGAAATGGGGGCCAGGAAGTTCATGCACGCTTTCGACGGTTTCGCTAAACTCTACAGTTGGCATTTCGCGTCTTCATCAGATCGGCAGACGGCTTTCTTCTCAACGAAGTTCATTCGATCGCAGTTCTACGAAGCATCGATATCTTGGGGTGAAATAGCTGCCTACCTTCTATTCGAAATGACCGACCCACCCTACGACTTTCTCGAAAGAATCGAAGCACTGTTCAGAGGAATCGACAACAACAACATCAACATTATTCAAGTTAATTCGAGGAACAACAGCAGCTGCACCAGCTTTCTGGCGATCAGTGACTTCTGGCAGTCTTACAGATTCGATCCGTTGACACTGGAAACCGTGTCGACCCGTGTCGATCCAAGTCTTCCATTGAACAGCATCTGGAGTCTCCTGCGTCTCCTTCCGATTCCATCGACAGCTCATCCAGTTCCAGAGAACGAGGATCTGTCGTCATACATCTCCTTCTATTCGCTCTTCTCTCCATTCTCCGCTCTCTTCGGCGGCAGCGTGAACGTCATTCGAATCTCTTCAGATGACGATGACGATGATGAAAGAGAGTTGATCGCATCGATCCACATGGACAGGGTTCCTTACATGCATTGTCTCGGTCTGTCGAGGAACTACGCCATTATATTCGCACATCCATTGTTCATCGATTTCTCCTGGATGCTGAGGACGGCAGACCCGACGAGAAGCATCCTCTGGGAGCCTGAACACGGAATGGACATCTACCTCGTCCATCTCACTGACCGAACGATCATCAAAGTAACGACTGACGCAGACTTCATCACACATCACATCAACGCATTTGAAGATGATGAGACACATCATGTCTATGTTGACATGATCACCTATCCAAACCCAGACCTCTTCAAGAACTTCCACGTGGACGATCTTCTCGACCCTGTGCTTCGAGACGACATGAAGATAGACAATGTCATCAAACGCTACACCATAGACATCACGACACGAACGGTGACTGTGTCGACCTTTGACCCTTCGACACGTGACCTGCAGTTCATCAGTCACCTCGAGATGCCGGTCATCAATGAACGCTTTCGTCGATCGTCATACTGCTACGTGTATGGCAACGTAGTGAAGTCAGATGGTGTTCGATACGCGAACACAACCATCGTCAAGAAGCATCTGTGTGGTCGTCGAAAGAAAGAGGGAGAAGAAGAGGGAGAAGAGGACCGTGCCTGGTACCTTTCCAATCACTATCCCAGTGAACCTTGGTTCATAGAGCGACCGACGGCCACACGAGAGGACGATGGGATCCTGCTCAGCGTCGTCCTTGACGGACCAGAGAAACGATCTTATTTGGCCGTTTTGAACGCCACAACACTTCAGATGATGAGTCGCAGTTATCTACCAATCGCTGTTCCTTTCACTCTCCATGGAAGACACTTCGACCACATAGGACTAGAGGGTTAGAGGCCTAGAAGGTTAGAAGCCTAAAGGACGACTTCAGAGAGGGTCATCCAACACAATATAGGCAAGGTCAACTTCCGGTTCTAGGAAAGATATAAACTAAAAAATTGATCTTTTTCTTTCGCTAGAGTTGCCATCGGAAATTCATTGCGTCCTTGTTTGATATATTCTGGACAATGATAATCTCGACTTTTCATGCACCTATCCACCACTTAAATTAATGTCGTATCGAAATTAAGTAATATTGCTCGAATTTGCTCCCCTTGCCGATAAGCTGGAGACCCTGATACAGGGTGAGAATTACCGGGGGGTTTGGGGATTTCAACCCCCAGTGTTTCTTAGAGCCCCATGTTAAAGTATGTTTTTACACTCCAATTCCAAGTAGATAATGGTCCACCCCCTCCCCAGTTATTTTTCCCCAATTCTCACACTGCCCTGATGCCGTTCTTGGAGCAGGATAAACGCAACCTATATGTGCTTCGGCACACGCCAGTGGGCCAGTGCCTACACCAGAGAGTTACTAACTTAATATAGCATATACAAGTGACTCACTACTGACTTTCTGCATGCAGCCTACTAGTCGTGTTCTCTCTAAGGCTGGGTAAAGAAACTATGACATGCAATTGAAGACATACTTAATTAGTTTTGTGTGATTGCAAAACTTTGCAGACCAGTGAGATCACTGACCCACTGGATGCCGACATAGGCCTACTGCATGGTATAGGCTAATAATAATAGCGGCTTGGTTTTGAGACTTCGTTTGTCATTAGACACTGCATGCAGCCCAAGAGAAGTCACTAACTATTATTATTACAACAATAATTACTGTACAGTCTGTACCTTTCATCACTCGCATCTTCCTTCATCACCGTCAACCGCGTTTCCTCCAACTATACCCGCAGCGATTCCAGAGTTCACTTAGAATCGGCGCGAACTTCTCCTTCAAGGTTACACGTTTTCCCGATGGATTTCGTCTCCAGTTCTAATTACACAAATGCAGCCACACAGAAATCAACCATGCAGCTGCCATTAGGGATTAGGCCTATCGGTCGGTCAGTCAGTCGGTCGGTCGGTCGTTCGGTCAGTCAACCAGCCAGCGTGTAGCAGTCTTCATACAGAGATCACTTTAAAACAACATAATTTTGAATAAAGTTGGCTTAATAAACAACGGTTGACTTGAACGTGGCGTCACCATGGTAACGTTCCTGATTTGAATGCGAAAACGATGAAAGTTGGTTTATTCGATACAAAAACGTAGATTACAGCAGACGAATTATTGAACATATACTATTATTAAACATATAGTCACCTGTTCACGATGAAAAACTAAAACGAATCTCCTCGAAATCACAATAATTATTCAAATTTAATAATAATATTATTATTATCTCAACAAATCGCGAATATCAGTCTTCAGCGGAAATTGCCGGCGACGATTATTCAATGACGTCACCACAATTATCATTTCGACGTCATCATGTAGCATTGCGTTTGGCCTTTAAAATTTATTGATTTAGCGCTCTACATCTACATCTTGGACGACCGCAGACGTGACCTACTAGGATCGTCTGCCAGCGATGTAATGCTGTCCAGTCCACGAGATTCATTGTGCACGGTTGTTCAGGCATTTGTGCATCATGGTGCTAAGTTTGAACTCGATGCGCTCGCCTATTCCAAGCCCCTGAAGCTGGCCCTGGATCGCGGTAGAAATATGGGTCTAAAGCAGTTAGTCGTTGGTGTCTCCAAATGCGTGAGTGCATAAATTATGGCCTACGACGACCTTATAAAACGCATCTAGGCCTATTGTCAATAGCACTAAATTCTTCCAGGCCTGCTGGGTCTGACCAGTATGAGAATTGTGGAAAAATAACTGGGGGGGTTGGCCTATGATAAACTTGAAATTGGGGTATGAAAAACATACTTTAACATGGGGCTCTAAAAAAGACTGGGGGGGTGAACCCCCCCAACCCCCCCGGCAATTCTCACCCTGGGTCTGACACTTGCTCTGACAACTGCATTCCGTCTAGAACTGTAACAATTAAAACCAAAGACCCAGACTTCATGACCCCCTCTCATAAAATCACTCCCCCACCAAGCTAAATAAACGGGAAGACAGGGTCGCATGGACGATGCATATTTACCGGGAGGGAGGCTACTTGTGGGACCAATCAATGAGATTATACTGGAAAACACAAAAAAGCGTTTCTCCTCCATTGCAAGATGCTTTTAATTTAAAAAATTAATATTAACAATACTGAATGAACGTTTTACTCAGCAGATTTCTGGTTATGCCTACGTTTATGTTTAGGATGTGTTCCTAGTGTTCCAAAACTCCATAAGACGGTTCTGCACAGAAGGTGAAAGGATATGTGCATACCGGATATATGGTTATGCAACACAGTGTTATTGTTGAGGAGTAAACAATGAATAAAGAATGCTTTAATTGTAGCAAAGTGTGAACTACAGGACGCTATTAAACTGGTCCACCACTTTGACACTTTTTCATGGTTCACAGCTCATATATAATTATTGTTACACTGACATGCAAACGAGGTCAATGGTGATATTCCAGAGACCAGCTAATTTCTTTTCATCAGAGTTTTAATCTAATCCTGAAATCCTGATTCACACCAGGAATCAGTTGATGGTCACCTCTCCTCTAAGCAAAGCGCATTCTAAATGCATAAGCTGAGAGCACTTCTGAATAACTCTGCTGTGAGAAGCACTTTACAAATGTTAGATTAGATTAGATAATCTGTTCAACAGAAGAAGTGTAGATATGTGAGACTCAAAGGAACTGGAAGACAAGCAGTGGAAGCAAATCCATAAAAAGATAAAAGTTTTATCATAATTATAATTATCAGTCCAGACCAAAATGAGTTCGCATAACTTACAGAGCAACAGATGCAATGAGTGAATTCGTAAACCTTTGAGGAGCCAGTGAAAATGGAAATAAAAATTAAAACTTTTTCAAAATTGTAATAAATATAAATTAATCAAATTTAGTGCTGTTCAAAATAACAGGCTGCCCGTTTTTATGTCAACACCAAACCTGAATACATGAATCAGCATGTGTACATACAAATGCAATGCATACAACAGACAACAGTATACAAACTCTAATACTATGCAGATACATGTCTAAAAATAATAACAATAATTATGACTGTTATGTTTTATATATAAGTGGCCTATGTACAGCATCAAACAACAGACTGTAAGCGCAAATGCTCACAACACTGAATAAGGTCTTCGGGAAGAAACTTCAGATTCACCCCCGTGCCGCTGCTGTCCATGTAAGTTTCAAGAATATGAGAAGTGATTTATATGCAGCCAGTTCAATTGTCCACCTGCTGAAGACACACACTCACAGCATCATATTCATTTACTAAATGTTCAGATTACAAATAATTATATTGCTATAAGAAACTATGTAAAACATAAGTCTTCATAACCAATGCACGAGAAACTCGTTATAGAATGTTATTGATCGGTTTTTAATCAACATGATTGTCGCCCTCTATGCTCATACAGTCTAGATTCCACCAATGGGAACTGGACATCAATTCGTTGTATAGCAATGCTCCCAAACAACATGTTAAAAAGCATTTATGTCAGAGTGAAATATTATATAACGAGTTTCTTCAGTATACAAGAGATCCACAGATCAGCTCTTAAGCGGACATTTCAACAGTGGTGGGCCACTGGTGGCATAGCATATATTCAACATGTTATGAAGTCAGTTTTCAGTTGTATGTTGCTCCTGGTCAGTTTGAACAGAAACGAAATAGAAACGCATTAATTCTGTATATGATAAAAATGCCTTTCAAATGAATTGTCAGTTTCTTGATTCAAACAACTAGCACAGCAGTGGATGGCATTACCAATGTGTAAATACTGCTGCTTGGAAGTTCTTCAAGAATGAAAGATGTATAATTAATTTTATAAATTGTGCAGCACCATAAATGCATTGAAAGCATTCACACGCTTCCAACCACTGTAAAAAAATACAACGAACGGAAAAACATGAATTGAAATCATTCCACTCAGAACAATAGCATCTAAGTTCAAAAGCTAACAATAAACTCAAGCACAAACATGCATATACTCAAAACAACAAAATAACGGCTCCTGAAAATAGTGATAGTAAACAAATCAATTGCAAAAGGAGTCGTCAGCTGAAGTACAGCAAAACAGACATTCAACCACTTTCCCGTAAGTACATAGCCATGGCTTTCGCACCTCAGATTCGCATAGCCGTGTGACATTAAGTGTAAAAAATTTCGTAGTGGTAGCAGTAGTAATATTAGCAATAATAGCAATACTACCAATAATAATAATGGCTTGGCAATTTACCAAAATCGTATGATAAACCTATTGATGTACATTGTACACATGACATAATATAGACCTTCTTCAGTTACAATATCCTCACAAGCAGTCATTTTCTCTTACTTCTCCCCCAAACGATCTCACTATGCTCAAATTCAGGTAATTAATTTAAAGTCAAGCACTTTAGAGACAACTAGAATCTACAGTCTTACAGAAGTTCAGCTGCAGCAGAAGAACAGCTTTTCCACGCTGATAATTGTGGCTAATAACAGAATAAAGTAAGAGGACACAAACCACCAATCACAGACAGTCATATAAAACTGAAGAAAAAGCGCAAAGTCAGAGTCGCAAGTAAACACAACTCAACTCAGTCACAGTATATATTGACAGAAGCAGCAAATCAGATTTCTGTTCAGCGAAACGAAGTAACTTTTAGACAAACTACAAGATCATTTTTCTTCAGTCTATTCAAATTTCGGTTTTTTGTTCAATAGCATGCACAACGCTACCTTTTCGGTTTTTTGTTCAATAACATGCACAACGCTACCTCTCCTAAACCAAAGAAGCACCATTTCTTCGTTCTCATTACTGCTCATCAGCAAAATCTTAAATGTAAGTTAATCCATTAAAGTTACAATACATTCTAAATTATACTTTCAGTAAGTTCTTTCAGAGTTGAACCACATGAGTAAATAATGTTTCAGTCATGAGAATAACTTAGGAAATATACAAAAAAGTGCAACTCAACTTCAAGTTGTTAAAAAACTAAAATTCAAGACTGAAATTTAATTTATGAAATAACTGCATTTAAAAACAATGCAAGCAATAACAACACAAATTATTTATAGTACTACTTTATATTTATATTCCAGATGATACCGCCGATTTCAAATTTCTGTAATATAAAAATTATGCATTCATCATTCACTACAGGAAACTGTCTTTTTTACATCTTCAACATAAGTTTCTATCGCTCATTTATTTCACTAAGCAAAAAAACATATAGTCAATAGATCTGTTAGAAATTGTCACATTTATTAACACTTTAACTAAGCTAAACAGACGATGCATCGAGAGCTTATTTTGCAAAACTGCTAATCTTGCAAGTTGCAATGTCTCACAATAAGATCCTAATTTCAAAATGTAGTAACTTACTATTTGCAGTCATCACACAAGAGATGATAGGTGTCACGATACATTGGCAGATACTAACACTCTCTGTTACACAGGAACACAAATCACTTGGCCAATATCTCTGAGAAGCCCAACTATGCATAGATAATTCAGAATAAAAGAATTTTAAAACTACAACGTTAGTATAAAAATTGAAAATAAGCATTATAATACTGCTGTAATCACCTAAATATATATTATTAATCATCATTACATTTTCTCACATGTCTATCACACGCACAATTGTACATGTTAGGAAACTCTACACGTCACAAGCCGTCACACACACACAGTAGAGAAACTTGGATAAAGCTCTCATTGCAGAAAATACGAAGCATCTTAAAAGTACCATGTGACTCATTGGTCCCACCATAACTGAAGAGCGTACCTGCTATGAATGAAACTTTGCAATTGTCACATAGACACACCAGAGTGACTAGACAGTTTTAGCCGTAACAACACAAGTTTTAGGCTGCAGATTTTAAATATTTTGAAATTTTAGAAACCCAATATCTCGCAAATTCCTTATAAGAAGATCATCTAGGAGTTCAACAAAATGAGATAAAATTTGGCCAATAACATCGACAATGGTGGCAAATGAAGTCAAGAAATTCCAGATTGACAACTTTTCTACTAGTAGGCCACATATTTTAAAGTAATCCCACTTTACTACAATACATCTGCTATCGCTATTTTAAAAATAAAATCTTTTAACAGCTGAACAAAAGTTTAACATGATCCAAGTTAAAATAAGTTATATATGGTAATTACAATATTACAGAGTTTCAATCTAAGGAATACAACCATGCTGATATGCAATGTTGTCCTGAATACACACATCGGTTTACTAGAATTTAAAAACACACAACCACAACGTGCACTTAAGCAGAGTTGGCTAATCCTAGTTTAGTTAGTCATCAAAGGACCATTTGTTTAGTTTAGACAGACCTAAACACAAATGACGTGCAGCAAATGGAAGCCTTGTCTCAAATCACTGATCATGAAGAGAAGTGTTGCCCTGTAGCCGAGTGTAAGGCGCATCTGAGAGAATTGAGCAGATAAATCGAATAAAATCTAGTAATTTAGCAAAACGTTGATCAGTGAACATCGCCCAATAGCAAAGACTATCATCATCAACAGTAATTGCTTTAATCACTACTTGAGCTTTCCAGTTTCCATTGCACTAAGTTTGTCAAACTTCTTATATTCCTGATTGCAAGACTGGGAGAATGAGACTGGTTTATCAGAGTCAATTTCCTTAGATGAAAATCAATGGTAGTACAGTGGAAAAACAGAAAAACACAAAAAACACACATCATTCGATATCTAATGTTTTTAATTGCAAAAGACTAAATTTTTAATGGCCCACTCACAAGTTTACAACTTAATGACATACGAATTGACACTGTGGTCGTTAAGAGGCAGGCTGGACCAAAAGGAGAAGTAATTCAGAGCATGGCTGATTATTGCATGTCCTTTTGCAATACTGGCATATGTATGTTGCCAAATACAACATCCATGTAGGTGAAACAAAGAACGACAAAATCAAAGACCACTCAGCTATTAAGAATTCTGTAAGTTTCTAAAAAACATGATCAGTTCTAATAATTGCAAACACAAGACACATATAAATATTATATATTCACAGGAAATAGCGATTCAAAAGGAGAATCTGCGAATTCAAAGGGGAAAGGATATTTGATTTGTAAGTTAGCATACCAACAATTGTTAGAAGTTTAGAAAGACTGACGTTATTTAGAAATTTCTGAGACATAAAAACTTCCATGTCTAAATTTTAAAAATATAGTCATCACTTATTGATTCCCAACACATCAATAATTAAGAAAGCAATGCTAAGTGTTTTTGTCAGACAAATTATCTCAATCATACAGTAGAACGTTTAGCACACATGGAAGACAAAATCTCTGGCCAAATACCATTCCATCCACCGCCACACAAAATATGACTAAATGTGAACCAAAATAAAACAATTAATGGAATCTGCAAATCATTTTTTGTCCTCATCCATGTGCTTTACTTTGCGTGATAACAACATGCCTCTGCCAGCTTCAACTAACCCTTCATTATTACAGATAACTTCACAACTGGTTGCACTCTGCCAGTGCCAGTGCCAAGCCTGGATGGAGCCTGGAGGGTGTTGCTAATCACACAGTGAGGTCAAACTGCAACTACAACTACTACAACTATTAGTCAGATGACTGCTTTCATAAGCACCCTGCAGTGAACATATAAAAGAGTCTGATGACTGTGACATTGGGTCATCAAAACAATGACTGGGCTCTCAGGCCAAGACAGGCAAACTAGACAGGCAGACAACTCGTTTAAAGATCTTCATGCCATCAATAATTGAAGTAATGAATTGTAAAACTCAAGAAAACATTGGTAGCAATACATGGAAAGATGAAAGTAGAGAGGGAATTCTTCCTCACATCTAGACCGTAGTATATGCTATTTAAACGCATGCATCTGGAAAAACAAACAGGTCAACCAAAGTATAATTATTATACAAAAAAAGCACAAAAATACCTCTAAAATATCCCTGGGAGCAGAAAATGCAAGTACACTTAATTGGATAATCAATCACTTTAAAATCAGATAATTACTGGATTTGACAATATAACTTAAAGTGAAACATAACTCATCATCTGACTTAGAGGACTCGACACGCAGTGATTATTAAGGTACAGACGCAGACGTCACTGGTCACTCGTTTTACACATCAATATCTTCTGGTGAACTAAGCAACGGAGGAGGAGGTGCTTTCGCCGAAGCGCTGCGAGACGTTGCCGCCGCCAACGGAAGTTCCCGGCTAATTTCGCGAATGACGATTGCTTCATCGGAGCCATTTCCCCGGTCGCTATGGTAACCTTCGCTATTTGTCGCAGAGTTTACGCTCTGTTTGTTGGTGGATGAGGACGACGACGTCAGTGAAATGACGCTTGGTCTAAATGCAGAAGAACTCGTTGGTTGCTTTGAGTCTTCGTCAGATCTATTCAGGCTGGGACCGTCGTTCTCACCCTGCTTACGCCGGTTTAGTCGGGGACTACCAGAACTGTTAGCTCCCCTATAAGGCACAGTGGGAATGGGGTCAGGCTTTGCTCCACCCATGGCACCCATCTCCAGAGGGGAAGCAACTCTAGCGTCATCTGCAACAATGGATTTCTTGAACGTTTCGGAAGTGGCAGTCTTTGGCACAAAAGGGGTGAAAGGACGAGTCCGAGAGATTGGTGGGGTGCTCTGGAAGACGGGCTTCCTGCCCCCGAGCGGATTAGAAAGGGTCGTGGAAGAACTGTTGGCCGCTTTCTGCCCTGAAGTCTTAGGTTGACCTGAGTCGGACCCTTCTTGTGTCTGAGGCTGTAACCTCAAAGAGGGGTCGACTGGTTCAGAGGCAGATGGAGGAGACGACTTCCGGATTCCTGAATGCAAGAGATCGGGTAATCCACTTGAAGGCTTCTCTCGTGCATCCACTGTGGAGCTGGAATTCAGTTCTTGCGCATCTGCTTTTGATGGAAGACCCTTTTCATTCTGTTTGAGGATCCCATTTTTGGAGCTGTCCTTTGCCCCCCGAGGAGGGTCTGAGTTTCCGGTTGACAGATCATTAGCTGGTGAGATGGATGTCTGACTCAGAACGCTGTTGAACTGTTCGTCAAACTTGTTGAATTGCTCCAAGAGATCCATGTAGTTCTTTCGAATCATCTCGCGTTCATCGACCTTCGCTGTGGCGAACAACGTTTGCTGTGGAGACGGTTCACTTCTGCTTGACGTAGCTGGTGACAGCGCAGGTCCTGCCTCCGCATCATCTCCGACACTCTTATCGTCGTCGTCAGGACAAAAGCAGACACTGTTGCTGCTGCTGTCATCGTCTTCATTCCTATCGTCAATGAAGTCCAGTCCATCGTCGCTGCTCCACTTGTCAGCCGGACAATTCGTGTGACGACGAGATTCACCAGCAGCAGCACAGCCGCCCTCAGACGACTGCAGTAGACCCTTCTGCTCCTCACTATCTCCAGTCTGCTTGCTTCTGTCCCCTTCCACTTCCACACCCCCAGCAGATCTTACTCCAGACTCCCTCTTTTTTCCACCCACCTTCTCCAAATCACGTGACTTTGTGCGATGTTGCTGGTGGTCAGCGCTGCGTGGATGCTTCTTTAAGATTCCCTTTTCTGGCGGTGGTTTCGTCAGATGTATCGCCTGCACGGCTTTGATCTCCGTGCTGTCACGATCGCCACGGCTGCGTTCACTGTCCGTCTCACTCAATCCACCGCGCAATGCCTTCTTCCGCTTGTCCTCCCTGGTTCAAAAATTAACCACAAAAACATTTCTCAGCATTGTATGATGACAAAATGTCTCATGAACAATGTTAAAATGTCCATACTTCAAAACTTTTCCACTCAAGTGAATCAGCAATTATTTTGAAAGGTCATCACAGGTGAGTGCAGACAAACAGACAAAACCCATCAAATGCAAAACAGTTATCTCGCAATCATTGATTAATTAACAAATGCGGAAGAATATGAAGCAAATGAGTAGTTGCTGCAGTGTGAGGCATAGTGGAGGATGCAAAAATCCAGTTGCCTTACTTTGCCGTTATATACTTGTTGGACATTCAATTCAGTATGTTCATCTCACAAGTGAAAGTACCTGAGGATTATAAGGTTCTGACCATTAATGCAGTCACCCTAAAAACCATCATCCAGAGCATTCTTATAAGTGTGGAAAATAGTTAAATTACTAGACAACAACAATGAACTCAGTAATAACAATGCAAGACACACAATGACATTTTCTACCGTAATGTGATTTTGACGAAGAGATCTACTAACTCAGTTGCACAAGACAATGATGAAGACAATGACGAAGACAATGATGAAGACAATGACGAAGACAATGACGAAGACAATGATGAATCTGACCGACCTGTACGATGGAAGATAACCAAACGATATGCTACGTGCGTTGCTAGGATGATTGTCACTAGGATCATGTGCGTTGTTGTACGGTGATGAGGAACGCGACAGATGGACAGCTTCATTGAAACTCTTCTTTGTCAACTTTTTCTTGCGAGACTTTGAAACTGGACTTTTCCGTCTAAAATATTAACAACTTTCATTATTGCTGCTCTTCTCACCAACTGATCTCGTTACAGCAAAGGTGCGATCATTTACGCACACGCACACACAGTCACGTGTACATATATATATATATACATATATATGAGGTACAAATCTCCAATATATAATTATCGTCTCTTTTCAGTGAAGCACAAAACAAACAAAAACTAGCTAAACCTACTAAAACCAAATTTACTCTGGTTTTTTTAACCAGAAAACAAGCATACATAGTAGAGCTAACAC
The DNA here is from genome assembly GCA_945859605.1 of Lumbricus rubellus. Taxonomy (NCBI): domain Eukaryota; kingdom Metazoa; phylum Annelida; class Clitellata; order Crassiclitellata; family Lumbricidae; genus Lumbricus; species Lumbricus rubellus. Next base: position 21,046,705 of record OX243814.1, read on the forward strand.
TAACTACAATCAAATCTCCAACCAAATACAGATACCTAATGTCAACTTGCCAGAACACAGCAGAATATATCTGCTGTATTCAGAAGGAGCAGAGTCTTTCAGTTCATATTTAAGTCTGTGATATAGCAGTACATGTGTATTATCAGTTCTGTTAAGGTCTTTGCATTAGTTTTAACAGGTTGGCCACGAGGGACGTGTTAACACGTCCCAAATTGAGTCATTTAACACAATAAATCAGCGGCCAACGTGTTAAGCATCCTTTATTCAGGAATAATAAGGATTCAAGGTCAAGCAGAGAGATCATTAGATGGCAATGATGTTTATAATCACGTCGATCAAAACAATTTGCTTAACCATCTCTAACTACAGGAATAAAAAGGGACACCTCTGCATTAGGGGATTTCCTCTCCTTTAGCGCTGTCCTGTTGACAACAACTGCAGATTAATCTTGAACTTTCTGCTGCTATTTCACATACATACTATTGTGTAGTTTACCTGAGATGTCTGTTGTTTTTAATTCAATAAAATGGCTGATTGATAACGTCAAGTTAGTAGATCGACGCATGACTGGCAATTCATCACCACGCAGTCAATACTTACTTACATACTATCATGGCATACAAGTTCTCTAAGAACAACTGGTCTAACTAAATTAAGCTTGTCTACTGTCTAGTAATCGATTGCATTGATAGCATATAATGTGAGACGAAGAGACAGATAGACATGATGCAATTCAATAATGATTACCTGTAGCAAAATAAGCAGAAAGCAAGAACAACAATTGCTCCACCAACGACAGCAGACAAAGCGATGATCAATTCCATCGTCGTATTATCACTCTGTGTATCTGCAGCTGCACAAGATATATCATAATTTAATTAAAATCGTGGAAAATTATAAAACAATACAATCATTCTGAAATGCTTTCGCCTTTCATTAAAACTTCTTAAATGACGTTAAAAATCCTGTCTTACAGCAAATGAAGACAAATGAAGATAATGATCATCAACTTCTCAAATTAAATAACACCTTAAACAATTACCTCTATTCAGAACGTACATGAACTGAGAGGAACGTACAAATGAGAGGAATGGCTGACTCGGCCAGCCACTTACTAGATGGAGACTTTTGTGTGAGAACTGAAATCTTGGCACCACGATGAGTTGGCTCTGTGACATTATCAATCATTGGAGGAACTTCTGTGAGAAGAGTTGTGGATGACGGCATAGGTTCAGGTGTCGACTGTGTGATTGGTATAAAGGTAACGTTGTTTCGCTGGCTGCAGTCTGAGCCAGTGTAGTCGTAGGAACAGAAGCATCGAACATCCGTCGTGCATTTCTGCAATGTTCCGTTAATGTTCTTCTTGATTAAACTCATACATAGTGAGTCGTAATGAAATAAATTATTTCAAGTTCACAATCACTTCATTCTGTTCAATTCAAATTGAATCAGATCTTTCAGATCAAATAGCCATTTTCTCAAAATTTAACTTCCAATTTAAACTGAAATAAAATTCAAACTTTCTAGAATCGTGGCATAAATTAGATTTCTGACATGAATTTTTTTTAAATTTGTTTTCAATGAATGATTTATCATAATTTTCAGGTTTCTTAAATGCATAGTCTCCTCTATTTTAGTACACTGATCTTCTGGAATGAACTTTATTATATATACACAGCCTGCTTTTGGAATGCCATCTGTGGTTGATGCAGCAAAATCTGATAGCAGTTAATTAATTTTAATAATTATAATAATAATACTGAAGACAACTACTTACACCATTTCCAGAGCAGACTAATCCATTCAACCCAATGGGGCATTTGACAGGCATGACTCGTGACAATGAGACACACTCCATGCCAATACAGATGCCGTCGGAAGAGCACTTTGTGCCATCCAGCACCATTCCAAAGTGCAACAAATCAGCAGGACCATTTAGAACTCTACAGGTAAAAACAACGATCAAAACAACTCACTTAAAAACAAATTTATGCAATTAAAAAGAGGTGTCTGCACATTCATTCATAACTTCTTATGAACCAAGATCCTTCATGTATGGTTAATGGCATGTCACATATTAAGTCAAATTTAAAACAAGCATAAAACCAGATATCAGCATTTCTTTATCGTTGTATTGGCTTGACAGTTGAGAGTGCAAATCTGATAAACGCATTCTTATTCTAACCACAAACATCAGTCTAGTGAAAACTAAGGCCTCCAGATATAATTGAATACACGGGTGGAATAAAGCACTAAGTGCCATTATTTCTTTTATACGCTTTTCGCGTGTTTCCTGTAGATTGGTCTCTTATCTATGGAAGAAAGCACTAATGATCATTAATTCCCGTAAATAGTAACGTTTCATTCGCCGTATGGCAGCACCCGATCAGTGACACGTAAACAAAAATGGACGCTCGGATAACACGAGGAAGCGAAGGAAGAATGCGGTTAGGATAATACTTGTAAAATATAGTTTCTATTCAAATAATAATGCAGTAGAAAATAGTATTTCTTCTGGGAAAAATGTCAGAATGCTTTATAACATCCTTATATTAATGATATTATTTGAAACTCAGGACTTGTGCTATTTCACACCAACCATAATAGGCAAGCATGCAGGCGGGTAAGTAAACAATAAATCCCGTAACGGTTTCATGTTGTGAATACTAATAGGCCTATTACTGTTCATCTTTTTACAGGGAAAATGTTTCAAGTCTAGAACAACCTTACATAAATTAACACTGTGCTAGATTTATAAATGCCTTATTCCTGTTGGGAAAATCATTGATTAAAATGAGTGTTTAAGTACAGCTAATGTTGTTTCAATACTGTTGTTATATATTGTTATACTGTTTGTTTATACAGCTTCCTGACTACTTAAGACAACATTTCTAAGACAACAACATACTGTTTGTGTACATCTGAGATACCACGAATAGCAATAATAATACTAACAATAATAGATAATTACGGTCCTTGTCTGTAACTGATGCCTCCATCTGAAATGGCCTGGCTCCTGAGCTCCGATTGCTCTCCCACTCACTTCTTATTGACAAAATAACGAAATTTATGGTCAAATAGCATACTGCAACGTACTAACACATCATATTGGTTCTAATGATCAATGGAAAACATAATTTGGAAAAACAAATTTCATATCGATTTTACTCGATATGACTTTTTGTACTTAGTGCTTTATTCCACCCGTGTATTCAATTGCATAAAACATGGAAAATAGATAGTGTGGATGACTACAGATAACTTACTTGCACTGATAATTATTGCCCTGCGATGCAATTGTTGTAATTGAAAACGTTTTATTCTGACTGTTAATCGGCGTATCGGTTCCATTGGCACAGTGCAACAGTCCACACTTTATGTTCCTTAACAACAACAGAACACGCTACATATTAAATATACGACAAACGCATCTAGTGTACAAAAAACTGTACATCTATCAATACAATGACTACATCCGTCAATTCACCTAAAAATTGATGCATTCAATTTATATTGAAAAAGTTCTGGTTAAATAGGATATAAATGCTTAGTTGAAATGCATTCAAACTTCTCCGAAACGTGACATTTAAATTCGTTCACTTTTAGCTAAACATCAGAATAGGAAATTGTTCTGCTGCATAAAAAGAGACAATCTCTCTGCATCAAAAAGTAACTGAAAATGTTCCATATACGCTAGCTCATAGGCTGACTCAGCCCACTAGGGGGTGATAGTAAAATTACGTGGTAGGAAAGATGGGAGACTAACAGGCAGCCATACAGTTAAATTAGACCCTCTGGGTCATTCCGTCTCAAATCAACAAATTTTTTATAAATTTCCCACTCGACCATCTCAGATTTTGATGAAATTTGCACAGAATGTGCATAAATGTATTGGAACATGCTGTGCAAAAGTTTAGAGCAATACTCCCAGTAGTTTTTTTTATACGGAATTTTAAAGACACCTGGGGTGACCCCGTTTTTCGTGATTTGAAAATTGCGTCTTAATTTACTGCCATATTCAGGAGGCCATAACTCGACTATCATTGCAGATAAATAAATAAAATTTTCAGGATACATAGTCATAGTGGTGCCAATCAAGGATATTGAAAGAACTTGACATCTCATGGATAGTTTTTCTCTAGCTTCACATTGAAAATCGAGAAAAAAACAACGAACTTTTCTGGCGCAAGTACTTTACTGCTCTACTATGACCAAATGGGCTAATTATCAGAGAAAGTGTGAACTACTTGCCATCATATTCCACATTGTGTGCACAGAAAAGTAATTATTTCAGCTTTATCATGTGTACCTGTTGCAATACAGCCTTCTGAAAATGAAAGAAACCACTTTTTAGCCTTTTGACGACAATGTTCAAGGCCTAATATGGACCAGAGGGATAGGTGATAGAGCTATGAAATTGACACCATTGGAAAGAGCAGCTCAAGTACTACTAAATACAAGAAGAATTGCTTTTGAGACTTGTGTGGTTCAACGATTACAGCTATTTCCATTAGGGTTGTGTTTTAAGCATTCGCGAACTGATACGATGACGATATAACGAGCTTAGTACTTTACTGCTCTACTATGACCAGATGGGTTCATTATCAGACAAAGTTTGAACCAATTGCCATCATAATCCACATTGTGTGCACAGAAAAGCAATTAGGTCAGCTTTATCATGTGTACCTGTTGCAATATAGCTTTCTGAAAATGAACGAAACCACTTTTTTGCCTTTTGAAGACAATGTTTAAGGCCCAATATGGACATGTGGGACAGATTATACATCTATGAAATTAACACCATTGGAAAGAGCAGCTCAAATACTACTAAATATAAGAAGAATTGCTTTTGAGACTTGTGTGGTTCAACGATATACAGCTATTTCCATTATAGTAGTGTTTTAAGCATTCGTTAACTGATACAATGCCTATAACGAGGTTAGTACTTTACTGCTCTTCTGTGACCATATGGGTTCATTATCAGAGAAAGTGTTAGCCAATTGCCATCATAGTCCACATTGTGTGCACAGAAAAGCAATTAGGTCAGCTTTATCATGTGTACCTGTTGCAATATATAGCCTTCTGAAAATGAAAGAAACCACTTTTTTGCCTTTTGACGACAATGTTCAAGGCCTGATATGGACATGTAGGATAGGTGATACATCTATGAAATTAACACCATTGGAAAGAGCAGCTCAAATACTATTAAATATAAGAAGAATTGCTTTTGAGACTTCTGTAGTTCAACGATTACAGCTGGTTCTATTGTAGCAGTGTTCTAAGCATTCGCGAACTGATACGACGATGATATAATTCAGACATCTGTATCATTCTGCGACCTATGAATAATCTGAGAAAAACAGCAATCACATTTATGACTGTGTTGATATGAAAGACATGTTCTTTAAGACTGTTTTTATGTTTTAAAATAGCTTTAGTATGAACAACATTTAAACAAACTGTAGAAGCATGCTGTGCCATCTGCACATGTAGTCTATCAGTCCAACAACTTAAATTGTGAACAGTTTTACATCAATCAGGCACATAAATTACTGAGAACTGTGCTGCACAACTAGCTATCAAGTGCTGCACCACTACCTATCAAGATTACCTTGTATACACTGTTTTATTATATATTCTTCCTCTTCCTTCCTTCAGATTCCAATATAACATAGTGAGAAACTTATGCAGCCATGAACATTAAACATTTCAATCAACTCTCTAAACTTGCAACTTTGCAACCCTTAAACAATTAACACAAAGAAACATGGCTACTGGTCTTGGAATGTTTACTGCCTATATAGAAAAGACTACCTAGAAATAAGAGTTATTATGTCGCTCATTTAAAAACAATTACATCAATTAGCTTGATGTAATTGCTGAAGACCATATTTATTAACTACTTTATATACATACTGGCAAACATAATTATGAGAGTTCAGTTTTCATATACTGATCATGCATTGCCATACAATAATGGCCGCAAATGTTCAAAATACTTCAACAATGTAAACTTCTGTATTCGTTGAACTACACAAGTCTCAAAAGCAATTCTTTTTATATTTAGTAGTATTTGAGCTGCTCTTTCCAATGGTGTTAATTTCATAGATGTATCATCTGTCCCACATGTCCATATCAGGCCTTGAACATTGTCGACAAAAGGCAAAAAAGTGGTTTCTTTCATTTTCAGAAGGTTATATTGCAACAGGTACACATAATAAAGCTGACCTAATTGCTTTTCTGTGCACACAATGTGGGCTATGATGGCAATTGGCTAACACTTTCTCTGATAATGAACCCATATGGTCACAGTAGAGCTGTAAAGTACTAACCTCGTTATAGGCATTGTATCAGTTAACGAATGCTTAAAACACTATTATAATGGAAATAGCTGTATATCGTTGAACCACACAAGTCTCAAAAGTAATTCTTCTTATATTTAGTAGTATTTGAGCTGCTCTTTCCAATGGTGTTAATTTCATAGATGTATCATCTATCCCACATGTCCATATTGGGCCTTAAACATTGTCGTCAAAAGGCAAAAAAGTGGTTTCGTTCATTTTCAGAAGGCTATATTGCAACAGGTACACATGATAAAGCTGACCTAATTGCTTTTCTGTGCACACAATGTGGACTATGATGGCAATTGGTTCAAACTTTGTCTGATAATGAACCCATCTGGTCATAGTAGAGCAGTAAAGTACTAAGCTCGTTATATCGTCATCGTATCAGTTCGCGAATGCTTAAAACACAACCCTAATGGAAATAGCTGTAATCGTTGAACCACACAAGTCTCAAAAGCAATTCTTCTTGTATTTAGTAGTACTTGAGCTGCTCTTTCCAATGGTGTCAATTTCATAGCTCTGTCACCTATCCCTCCGGTCCATATTAGGCCTTGAACATTGTCGTCAAAAGGCTAAAAAGTGGTTTCTTTCATTTTCAGAAGGCTGTATTGCAACAGGTACACATGATAAAGCTGAAATAATTACTTTTCTGTGCACACAATGTGGAATATGATGGCAAGTAGTTCACACTTTCTCTGATAATTAGCCCATTTGGTCATAGTAGAGCAGTAAAGTACTTGCGCCAGAAAAGTTCGTTGTTTTTTCTCGATTTTCAATGTGAAGCTAGAGAAAAACTATCCATCAGATATCAAGTTCTTTCAATATCCTTGATTAGCACCACTATGACTATGTATCCTGAAAATTTCATTTATTTATCTGCAATGATAGTCGAGTTATGGCCTCCTGAATATGGCAGTAAATTAAGACGCAATTTTCAAATCGCGAAAAACGGGGTCACCCCAGGTGTCTTTAAAATTCCGTATAAAAAAAACTACTGGGAGCATTGCTCTCAACTTTTGCACAGCATGTTCCAATACATTTATGCACATTCTGTGCAAATTTCATCAAAATCTGAGATGGTCGAGTGGGAAGCATTTGTTGAACTGAGGCGGAATGACCCCTCTGTTAACACATTCACCGCCTACACGCCGTGTTAAATGACTGGTTTAACTACAAGTTATCTCGTACCTGGCGGTCAATGTGTTAAACTTGTCATCATCAGTAACTACCAATCTTACTCCATACCTCTCAGTTTGATTAGATAAATGAATATTATTATTATCCATCACAAAAGACATATTGAACAAGAACGATCCTATTCAAGACAGACACGATAAGAGTACATTACGACTCAATATGAGTTTAATGATGAGAAAGCACTAAAAGCCACTGTTGAAAAAAACAATGCAACTTGTCATTAGAGTGCTTTAAAGTCTGAAGCCGTCTAATTGATGGTCAGACATACTCCATGTTGCACTTGAGATATTCTCCAGAGCTGACATTTCTTCCGCAATGACCGTTGAACCGACCACCAACGTTAAACATTTCATAGCAATTGTCGTCAGCAACACCAGCACCTGTTTATAACACACACAATATGGACATCACACTCTGTTCAAGATGTCTCTGGTGAATGCATTGGTTTTTAAGTTGCCTTGATAACTGCAACATGCTTCATACTGGTAATACAACATTAAATATGCAGTAACTCCAAAAAGTTCTGAACTCTGGCCATAAAAACTCAAATTCGATGTAAAGTCAATGAATTGTCCACACAACATCATCTCAGAATCTGATGATATTAGGCCAGTTGAGACAAAATGTCTTAGGAAAGCAAGCAAAACATCGGCTCAGAATGTTGTAATTGTTGTATGGCATTTGAGATTATGACCAGTTTTATATAGTAAGTGATTTAGTGACAACATGTGAACAACTTAATTTAGAGATTTTTCATTGCTAACAACTGAAGAATATGTTAGATACAGCTATCATATTTTCACCACAATATTAGGATTAAGAGCATATGCTAACCAGAGTAAAACTTTTCAGTATGACCTATTGCAATGCATGTGAGCCCAGCCCACTTGAAAATGGTATACATGTATGACGGTAATCAGAATAATTTCGACGATCACAAAACAGCAAAACAGTATAAATCAAGAGACTCAGTTGTGAGTTACTAAAAGACAAAGCTCACCCTCTCCCCAGATGTGCTTGCACTGGTTCGAATATGCATGACAATCACCATGGTAACAGAAGCTCTCACCATTCTTACACGTCTGTCCATCCTGTACTAGAGCATTTACAGGACACTGCAATGCAAACAACATCAATGTAGTTATTACTATAATAATAATAATGAGTTTTCACACACAAAGTGACACAGAAACACAACTCCTTAGTCCTTGGCATGTTTAGTCACCAGTTTAAGAGCAGTTCAGATGTTGAGATGCTTCAAAAAGTCAATAAAAAAGTGATATAACTACTGTGCTCAAGTTGCTTTCGACATAGAATGCAGACTTTCAAATATAGAAGACAGCAAATCAATGAACTATCATCTGAGGCTAAAAAGGAATGATGCAAACATACATTGCCTGAAACTCCATCACAGAACTCTGGCACGTCACATTCACCGAGTTCATTACGACACATTTGATTATTTGGACGTACCTGGTAAAGAACAATTTCACATAATAGATGTGATATATTAACTATCAGCATGCTAAACACACTCTGTTATGCGGTTCATCTGATGTACAATGGCGCATGATCATTTTGCCAAAACGATCATGCTAAAACACGAAAATTGCTAAATCTTAGGCATTTGCCACAATGCCATCACTGTGAATTCTAATTTGGCAGACGGCTTTGGGTCAATAAGTGATCCAGTTGTAGTTATTGGCAGAGATCTTCTTTGAAACATCAAGCCAAGCATGATGAAACTCAGCAGCAGGTTTTCAGAGACGGTCAACAACTCAACATCATCAGCTTGAATACAAATGACATAGTTTTCATGCTATCAAGTTAAAATATCTAACTCTGCAACTTCCCTGAATGGAAGACAATGTCTGGAGTCAGTATCAACACTCAATCATCACATCAGTTGATGGTTTCAGAACTTGGAAATTTTTTAATAATGCAGATTAGAGCAATAACAGATAAAAGTGAGAAATAAGCAATAGTCAGAGGTACACTTACAGTACAGTTATGACAGCACTCTCCAAAGCGACACATCGCCCATGGTTTCATGAGACAAGTCTTAGGATCACAGCAAGGATCAGTGAAGTCACATTCCTATAACAATGTAAATTCTCATATTAGACTCAAATCATAAAGACTCAATGTCACTCATCCTACCTTATAGATCTATTTCTATCACCAGTTACAACCCTAGTAAATAATATATTTACTGTTTAAAGTTCTTGATGATCATTTCAAGTTGAATTATAAACTTAACAATTAGCATCTTATCATAATCACACTTTCATACTCAAGTGCATAAGTATAATTTGCTGCTGGGAAGACACGACTACCATCAGAACGTATCAATAACTCGCATGATCTGTTTACTGTTGGCTAATGGTTAATACAAAATTTGGTTACGACAAAATTTTACTCTGGTTCCGTGGTTTTTTGTCTTAACTGATTTGCATTGTAAAATGAACATCACAACGAGAACAAACAAACTCTGCATTAAAATCTTTGCGTTGGTTTCCTTGTAAACAAAGTATTCATTTCAAATTGCTTATAAACCATAATATTTAATTAAAATCAGTCCATATTCACCAGACTCAGTTTTGTTCAACCAGATCATCCAATTATCCTTCTATGGTCAAACTTAAAACTGACTCTCAGCCTTATTGCATTGATGTTCTGGAAACTGACTTGATAACAACTTGGTTTTTGGTGTTGGTACTCCTTTACTTGATGTCAAGTGCTTAAGACCGGATGCAACAGTTAATAATTACTATGCCAAAGTGACCATATGACAACACCTAAAATCAGCAGATGCCAGATGAGCACAAAATAAAGAAACTTAATTCAATGCACACCAAACAGCACAAACCAACTGGTCACAAACAACTGCACACAACTGATCATAATTACGAAAGAAAACTCAAAACCATGCAATGCACTTCATTAAGCTTTCGAAAAGATCTTTTAACATTTAGAAGATAGATGTCCATCAAGTCTCTCACAGATTAATCAACTTCAATGTGCTTGCAATGCTGCAGCATAGCGAACTGGTGGGATTCCATTAAAAATTTGTTCAATACAGCAATCTTTGTTTACACTGCCAGCTGGGGAAAAACAATAATCTATTTAAAATTTGATTTTAAAAAATTGGTTTACTAAAAACTCCAGTAATATTAACCCTGTAAATATTTAAAGTGAATATTTAAGAATTATTTATTGATACAAATGGATAAGCTATTCTGTGGGGAAAAGATTTCTTGAAAACATAACACAACTCCCATGAAATATTAAGCATAACAGACAAAACACACACAACAAAATCCTGTGCAGGATGTGACTACATATAGGTGGGTAGCAAAAAAGGGCAAAAACAAAGTTAAGCCACCGCAACCACAGACAACTGCACTCTTAACTACGGTAGGTGCATGCCATTTCAAGTCAAAAGCTCTTACATGGATTTTGCCTTGAAAAGATGCAGTGCATATTATATGAGCGCCTCTGAGTAGTTTTTTACTTGAAGGAGCGCTATATAAATGTCCGAATGAATGAATTAATGTACATTGTACAGCTATGATTATTGAACTGCTTTTTCATAATTCTTTGTCGATAAATCAATCAAATTATAACAGTGCCTCTACAACATCCTTACAGAGACGTGCTCCCAACCCAGACCATATGGAAGAAAACAGTCTTCAGCATTGTACTGGTGTAACTAAGAATAGGCACCATTTGGGATATGGTGTACAGCTAAGTTAAGCCCATTCCAGGTTGTTGAACCAAACACAGGAGAAACAATGTACTGCTGCAGTCACCGTGGACACAGGAGCGCAGTGCACGGCAAAAGAAGAGGGCGGCAAAGCTTACATGGTAAGAGGGTAATCCAGCCAGATAAACACTACCACACCAAGGATGAAATTCAGTATGAGATGTACTGTGGGAAAGTAATTCAGCACAATATCTTCCGTGTATACTGGGATATGTGGTCAGTCTTGATGAATCCACAATAAGTTGTGTCGCAGCATGCTGGACCCGCTCCAACCTTTCAATCCAAACCCGTGGAAAGACCAGAAAAGATGGAGGTCCAATAGCCACGGTGGCTCAGCACAAAGACGTGAATGAGGGAGATCGGAGTTTCTTCTTTTACATTAATTTATACTTTCAGAAATTTAAATGAAAATATCAATCTATGCCATTTAAGCGAGACAATAAAAGTCAACTTGATTTGCAGAACAACAACTCAATACAACATTCAGACAAAAACCACAAAACTGATCTGATAAACCCAGGCAATGGAACTATTTCTACTTAAATGTTACTTATTTGCATATAAATACTAAAGCCACAGCAAAATACACAGTACTTGTGATAGTACTGTGGCAAACGTACCTTGGTGTGAACACTCCATTGGAAATACTTAATGAAGGCAAAAGCAAAAGACAAGTACTTAAGAATTGCGTGTATGCATTTTCAAGTAGAAACACTGATTATTATTTGTCAATAAAACACCAGAAGAATTAATACATAATCACTGCTAATCAGTAATTATTCATCTGATGCTTTGTTGACATGTGATGTTCAGCAGATACAAGTTTGGTCCAATGGTCTTCTTCCTTACACCACACCACTAAAGAAAACTCCTTGATTATAAACTATTCTACATTTCATTCAACAATTTGTCTTCAGACTTCTTTCTGGTTGTCCACTGTCATTGTGCATTATGAGGTACTCCTTACTCATCAACATTTGAATTTCTGATACAACTTGAGAATTTAAAACGATAAAATCGTTGAAATTCGGCGACTCGATTCTTGAGTTGTCTAATGTTGCTCACAATCTGGGCATTGCGTTTTATTCTACTATGTCTCTCACTGATTAAGTAAATGGTATCTGTACGTCCTCAGATAAGTCTTCATTCTTCAAGGATATTTTCGGCAACTGCACTGGTCTCCAGTCGACTTTATTACCGTTCACAACTCTTTGGTTTGAGTCAAAACTAACATTTCGAAACATGAACATATACAAATTGTGCTTAAATCTTTCTGTTCAACAAAGGATCTTTTTCAAAGAAAAAGAAAACCACAAATTATCTGCTAATAAATTACATCGGCAAGTCGAAACCAACCTCTCTGTTGATGCAGTCACATTCTTCACCTCTCTCCGTAATTCCATTGCCACACTCTTGTTCAAACGTCGGCTAAAGTCAAGAAAATAAACTTCCAATGAACTCAATCATAGGAACCTTCAGTTAAACAGCAGATCATCCCATCCAAAACACTACAGATCTGCACTCAATCTAAAGCAATTACTTACTGGTCAGCAAAAATTAATATGGTTCTAACTGACAACAGAACATCACTAAGCGTGGAGCTCATCACTAATACAGTAATCTAAAATAAATTATTACGCTTTTCCAGCTGCGTTTTGAGTAAATGCATTGACAACCCAGGGTTTCATTCACTGAGCAGTGACTCAGGCTTCAGAGTACCTGATAATAGTACTACATACAAGCGCACATCTCATCACCATGGTAACCATACAAATGAATTTAAAACTAACACAACATACTGCTTACTGGCTGGCATAACAATGGCAAACAGTTGAAGAAAGTTGAGACCTACCTTCAGCATAGACTCACTGCTGAGGCAGACGCCAAGCCTTGACAGAATGGATTGACGAATGTTTTTGCTGCTACATGTAGACCAAGCATGAGCATGATCAGGCAAATGACCTCTGTGAATAAACATCAAAACTATCATCGCATTGTTCACAAGTACAAAGACCTTTTGTAGTTAACGCATAACTGATATTATCTATATACTTATAATGTATAATGCAGCAGCAGCAACATAACCAGGTTTACCATTTACCTTCTCCAGCCTGTCCTAAAAGCAAGGGTCAAGTAATATATATGCTTACTTGTATACAACAACACAGAAAGCATTCAAGATTGTTTTGCTAAGTTCAAAGGATCTGTCTGTCAACTTGTAAACATAAGCTGAAGGTTGAGATTCAGCAAAACAGAAAATTAAAGAAGATCAGCCTGTTGATCAGCCTGTTTGATCAGCCTGTTTGAAGTGATCAACACTTAAAGAAGGTAATTACATTTGAGACCTGATAGCTAGTGCCTTAGGAATGAGAGATCAGCATCTATGAGTTTCGATTAGACATTTTTTGAAGGAAGGCTCTCCATCAGAGTAGCACAGCAGCCAGATGTTGAACATTTCAACTACAATTCAGTACAGAGAACTAGCTAAACAGAAAGTACTTCCACTCATTCACTTAAAAATCTTTTGAAAGAATGAAGAACAAGACACTCACACAGAATTCTGTCCCATTATGCATCCAAATGGATTGTTGCATCCACAGTCTTCTAGAAAACAATAATCCAAAACGCTGTCAATAGAATTAATTATCAACTGAATTATATTACACAAAACGAATGCCGAATTCAACCGTGCATTTCACTGCTCATTGATCGTGTTTCCGAGTTCAAATTCGATTGAAATGTGAAAATAAAGCTCAGAGAGCAACTGAAAATTTTCATTTCATTTCAAAAAGTTCGACATAAAACAGAAAACATTTGCCTTTGTAATTTCCATGTGTTTGTACATTTCTGATGGCATCAGTTGCAACAAAGACATGTAATACATAAGTGATTAACTTAACTTGTTATCCAACAGAACACTGTTTAAGGTAAATGGCCAAACAATGAATTCAAAAAATTCAAAAGAAGTACAAGAATATTACAATTTAAGTTTTCTAGCTGAAAGTCAATTTATAGAAACTGCTAGAATTTAAAAACAACCAGAAGCAGCTATCACAATTCTTCTATATACAGATTCAACTATCTATCAGCCAACCAACCTGTCAGATCATGTTCAATTCCAAGTGAATGGCCGAGCATATGGACAACACCTGTGGCCACCTGCAGCAGATCCTCAACATCGAATACCTACAAAACAGCATTTAAAAGTTCCACATAACTAATTCTGAACTAATTCAACATGCAAACACATTGGTCTAACAGTGAAATCTTGAGAAATTAAAACAGTACTATATAGTTTTTTTAAAGATGCAGGCTCATTGTCCAGTATAACCTTTTTTGGCATTATCTCATAGGGCTGCAGCTCTGTGCTGTGAATAATGTGTTGGCAGTCACAGTGATGTTTGCAAGCAAAGGGATGTTAACCAGTTTGGTCAACACTTGGATTGAAACTCATACATGAAATACGAGATTACATGAAATAAATCGTCTTCATATTCATCTTCAGTTAGTATCTGTGTACAAATGTGAGTGGCTGGAAGCGTACAAAACGTGCAACCAGTTGTTCTTCCCATTCAATGCTTGCACTTCAGCCAGCAGATCATTCAAACTCTCGAATCATGTTCCTGAGAAGTTTCTTCTGAGACACGCACGATTGTTACATTCACTTTTACATTTCTACATTCACTTTTACATTTCTAAATTCACTTTTACATTTCTACATTCACTTTTACATTTCTACGTAGCAAAGGCATTAACCCACACAAAAAGCAAGACAAGGTTCTTGACCACTACAAGGACTGAGCTAAAAAGATATGAAAGCTCTATAAATTTCTTTATAAACTTACAGTACAAGATAAGATGTCGTTTCAAAGCTTCTACTTACATGCGTGATTGCAACTGCTCGACTGGAACAAATAGAATCTGGAATGGCCATTCCCAAATGACCTCCATTCAGTTCACGACCCCTAGCAAACAAAAACACAAAAAATAACATGATGTAAAAAATATGAATTACAATCACTTAAGAGCATTGAATGAGACGAATTACACAAACTTAATAAAAACACTTCTGAAGAATGCTACGATCAAAGCAGAATGTGTACATAAAACGGCTGATGAGAATGACTCAAGAAATGAATGTTCTGACGAGCTACATACGTTAAGAAATGCGCAAAATCAAAAGTCGTGTGAATCATCGTGTCAAGTCGATACTGAAAGAACGTCGTGAGTGTAGATCGAGCGGTGTCATCGACGTCGAAAAGGTCGTGCTGGTTCCAGAGTTCCATGTAGACAAGTCGAATTCTTATTCGAAAATCCTTCAGCAACTGCAGAAAAGAATTCCAGTAGTTTTTTAAGTGAAATTAAATGAAATTTCGAAAGACAACTTAATCAGATACTAATTAATTATTAAATACCTAAAGTTCTTAACTTAAAGCATTTATACCTTAATCAAATCATACAGAGTTCAAATTTGTGAGTAGTATATAAATTGTCCCATGGATGATACTATGAAATTTAGGCCAACATTACTTTATGTAATACAGCAACTCACCCCGTCCACAATATTGGCAAGCAAGATGAAGTATTGTAGAGAGTCAGACATGGTTTCGTTCAAATGTTCAAACTACAAACACACAAGATATTACAATGATAAGCATAATACTATTCGAATAATAGAAAATTTCTTAAAAACTTGCATCAAATCAAAAATTTCTGTTCCAGCACAAATACAAATGCAAGAAGAGTGCAGCACTCATGCAGTAACAAACAACATGTTTGCGAATTTAGAAAATTGAGTGCATAAAATGAAAAAGGGTTTTATTGTATTAAAACAGAGCCTTTAAACTAGCCATTTAGGAAATTAATAACTGACCAAAAAAAAACAAGAGAGAGCTGACAAAAAAACAAGAGAAAGCTACTTCATTGAACAAATGCCAAAATTCACAATACCATTGTGTGATCTGCAACAAGAGCTAGATTCAGAAACTTCGGATTTTCGAATGCATCATCCTACAAAATGAATAATTAATTAATTAAGTATTATGATCTATGAAAACATAACAGCATATACAATTATACATGGGTTGCACAAAATCTTAGCAGTGAAATTGATTGAAAGATTATCAGAAGAATTTCTCTCTTATCTCCTTTACCTTCTTCTACTGGCAACAATTTACTACAGTCATCACAGATTTTTTCCATCATTACAAATATAACAAAGTACCAAACCACAACAGTTGATAAAAATCATAAACACTTAAGTGAAAGATTTAAAAACTGTAAACAGCTTAAAAAACTTCAATTACCTTTAATAAGAATAATCTCAACAGCAACAATGTCATTAATTGCTCACATTAGAAACATAGAAACTGTCATGAGAAAGCAAAACTACAGAGCACCAGTCTGTTCCTGAGAGCAGCATTATGTCAGAGGGTATGTCGAAAGAAAAATGATCAGGAGCGCTCCTGAGTAGATAACCTTGAAGGAGTGCTATATTAAATTGCCAGTAAATAAGTAAATAAAATAAATAAACTAAAGATTTGAGTCCAGCTGCCAGAGAGAAGAAAGGCAGGATGCAGAGGATCTGTGGCAGCAAGAGGAGGCAGCAGCTGAAACCATCAAACTCTAAAGATAATTAGTAACTTCTATTGTGCTCGTATCAATCTAATACAAAAGGCATCAATCGATGATGGTGTGACACAACAAACGATAATAAGTTCAATATCAAAAAGATCAGTCCATAATAGCATCACACCATCTTTATTTTCATCATGATCTTTTCTATTTATCAATCGAAGCCCTGTTTAGCAACGTTTACCTACCTCCTGAGGTTTCATGATCTTGACATTTCCAAGAAATTCTCGCTGATGCAAATTCTTGTATGAATTCCACATTCCATACATGTTGCCTGTATGAAAAAACAGCCAGCAGCGTTAAGTAGGAGCCATGAAACACATAGAAATCACTATCATACCTTTCAAAGAAGATATTTGTAGCCATGATAGGCAATGCAGAGGTTCAATTTACAGCACTCCAAATCAATTCCAAAACACACCATACACTGATTCACAAAGCAGTCACAGAGAAAGCCTTCAGCGGAAAAGCATCCTGAGGCAAACTCATAGATCAGAATGTTGACAGACATTTAGCTGAGTAGAGAAAAAAAAAATTCATAGGGTCATTGAAGTTTCAATTGCAAGGCAGTTAAAAGGTCATCCAGTGACATCCAGCACAATTTGAACACTATCATAAATACTCATCACCTGTTGATTTCAGATCAAAAATAAATCAAAATGAACAAATGTAAATTATATAATGCTATGTGCAGTTAAAATTTATTTAACAAAGCCTTTCATACACAATTTTGTCAAATAACAAATTACTTCATACGTCAAAGTGCTAGATTATAACAATGGTGTTGAAGTTTGTAAAACCAAATAGTGCCTGCCAGTAAGCAGAACAGATAAGAAAACATAGGATGTACCGGTAACTAACCGCATGAAGCTCTACTGCCAGGAGGCATTTCAATAACGACATGTGGAAACTGAGTCTAAAAAGATTCAAATAAATTTCACTCAATAAAGTCAAACATAAAAAAATCTAGACAGATATGGTTCAACTGCATTTATATAAACACACACTAACAAGTAAAGCAGTTTTCTGCATTCTAATTCGTTAACCATAACAGTTGACCATAATTTGTAAATCTCAGTCTCAGTAGGCACGGAATTTTATGGACACACACATATACATGTATACTAAGGACTTCTGCTATATTCTCCTGCAACTCTGCCAGTCCCCTTAACCCTTTAACGACCAGCTACATATGTGTTTCATGCATTTTAGTACATGCTGCTCGTCTAAGGGTTAAGCATCCTTGATGCTTTAGCAACAACATACATGGTGATATACATGTATGTAATTTAATACAAAAGATTTAATAACTTAGAGGAGCCACTAGGCAAAATAAGGTATCAAGAGATAACTAACAACACAAACCCTTATGCCAAGATTCATACGAGTACTGACAAACTTCTCTTTAACGGTTTAACCCTTTAATGCCGAGATGGTAGTAAATGGTATGGGAAATCCTATACCCTCCGGCATTAAAGGGTTAATTAATATCAGTCGAATGGCACAGCAATTGTAGAGCAGTCAGTCATCATCCTTCCCTTTCAGACACTACCACAATCAAATTCTCATCTAGCACCAAAAAGAAATGTCATAGATCTGTTAAGAAAGTTCATCAAGAGGTCAACAACTGGATCTAAAGAAGAAGAAGCTGACCTGATTTGACCCTGGTCTCTCTTTCAAAGGTTGTATTAGGAAGACGTTGCTGGATTCCAGGATCAAACCTCTATCAACAGACAGTTACTTTGACATTTAACACTTCTGTGAACACCTATCATGCCTATAGATCAACACAATTTTTAATCATAAATATCAATTTCATGACAATGCATAATAACCAAGAAATGTTGAAGAAGAAAATATCGTACATAATTTGCAATACTTGTAACACAGTCTAACAACTTGGCTGTCTTTCTGCATAGATGATGTAGTACCAAAACCTAAGAAATTATTTCAGCTGGTATGAGTAAGTGCAGATTTAATTCCCAGCTGAGCAATCATAATAAATAGGGATAATCTTTGTCTTACCTGATGCCACAACAGGTGCTCAAAACAACCAATGAATCCATCGATTTTCTGACTTGTCCTTGATAGTAGCAGTTTTCTGGTGATAACTACAATTTATATAAACATTCGCTGATAAATCTACCATCTTATAAGTTTCAACAAAACGCAATACTTCTTTTGAAATCTCACCATATGACAAACATTTGTAAATCTTGTTTCTATCACATGAGCGTAATGTCACATCAGGTCTGCTCTGACTAAGAACATCTTTGATGAGTGCCAGCTTAGGGTTGATCAGCATGGGAAACAGTTACACTTGCCATAGAATGTTGCCTCATTGAAATGGCTTGCATTATTACAGGTCTTTATATGCTAGTAAGAGAAATAGAACAGCATCTGAAGGTTTCATGATTGTCTTAGTGCCTTGCTCTGAATACAATACCCAGTGAAAAGCAGCTGAGCAAACTCAAGCAAGGTTTTAGCATATCCTTTGGACTCATCAGAGCAATTCCAAGCCAAAGACAGCAATAAATGTTCAGTCAATTCGAAGTCAGAGTTCATCTTTATTCATATCAAAAACAGACAAGAAGACAGGCAACAGATCATCTCTGAATATTATACAGAAAGTAATCAAGTAGAGGTCAACAGTGAAATTGAGGTCAGCACATCCACAGAGACAGGCACAGTAGACCTACTGGCCGTTAATTAACACTTTCAAAGTCCAACACTTCTAATATTGGCCAGAGGATGGACGACATGAGATCCAATGTCACTGAGCTGTGCGTGAATCATTCAACAAGATAAATCAAATAAAACAGATCTGCTTGTCACTGGGCATTCTTTTCAGATCAAGGCACTAAAGGCACTAAAACAGACATGAAACCTTCAGATGCTGTTGTCACCATTTCTCCTCCTAGCATCTAAAGACCTGTGATAACGCAAGCCATTTGAACAGGGCGGCATTCTGATATAAGTGATTAATTGAAAACAGGTGTAACTGTTTCCCAAGCTGAGCAACCCTCAGCTGGCACTCATCAAAGATAAACAGATAACTGTGTATTATAGGAACTGGATATAAAGTCATTCAGACAGGGCATTGCTATTTCTTAGCCTTCCCTGATATGTGCTTCATCCATATTTTTTACAAAACTGACCAGATGACTTGAAATTGAGTTTAGATCTATCCTAATGTCCTAATTTTTTTTACAAAATTATTTGAGTCGCGGCAATAAAAGAGGGTCGGTTGGGTTACCGGAAACACAACATTTTTTTTAGGCCTTAGCTGTAGCGTGACTGATTACAGTTTAATCCAATCAACTCTCATGTAGCAACTTCCATACAGCACTCTTAATCCCTCATCATAATCCACATGACTCCAATGAAATCAATGGCGGCTGCAAGTGTAAACTCAGTCAAGAATCAAAATCCATTGGAAGAAGCAAAACATGACTTTTCTCAGTGATTAATTGAAAACTTACTGCTTCCACAATCTGCATTTTTTCATCACGACTGTGTTTCTGTTTAAGACCATCAGCCAGGAGTTCTCTGTCAAAAACAAAATGTAAGAGATCCATCCTATTCAGTCAAATGTAATTGGCCAATTTTACTATTGCTCATTGATTACTTTTAAATTATCATGCCTCCAATTCAAATCTCAAAAACAACAAGTAAAAATCCTAATTAGATATAAATATCTCTCAACAGAGTTATCACTGACATAAACATGCTGATGTCAGAATGTTTAAACGTATACTAAACAACAGAGGAAAGCTTCTTGAATTTCATCTGTAGCACTTTGAGTCAGGTATTAGGTTAAAAATTGCACAAATTCTTCTCTTTTATGACACTAAGTACCATCCCATATTCCTACACTGCCACACTACTGTTGACCTCCTGCTTGAATCTATCCAATACTAGATTGCCCCAGTGTACCTAGTACAAGGAGCAAGATCACGTGCTTCCAATTGTTGTGTCCTTGCATATAATATTATGGAACCAACAGCAACAAAATTAGAATAGATCTATCCATAGTTTAGTGACCTCTGATGGCAACAAAGGTCGTTTATGTCTGCAGAAATTATTGTCAACAGTTTTCACCCGTTCGTATGGCATAATGAGTCAACAACTCAACATTATTCATCATAGCATTTACATCTCCTCCCAAGACACACTTTCATACTCTGCCCTCTGCATAGAACCTTACCTGTCTCGGTACTCAATCGTCCATACCTCAGATTCTCATCTACATCACAGCCGATATGATGATAATGAGGATTAAATGTTAAGGCAATTGTGCTTTATACCTTTAATATTAAGTATCGAATTGACTGAGTGACAGATGACCATACCTATTCAGTTCCAGCCTCATCTTAAAACGTCGATCAAACATAAAAATCTCGAGATTGGTGTGGTGATAATGAGCATTCTGAAAACAAAGTAATGAAACTTGCATGTACTTAGCAAATTAAATAGCAATCTATAAGTCACACAATTGTCTGTATTTTTTAGCTACAATATCTAACATATTAGATAGTAACTGCCCTGCAAAGCAATCTGAAACAAGCATCAGGTACAGCATTTGGTCACACATTGATTTGATTTACGTAATAGAGCATAAATTTCCATGAAGTTGGCAAACAATTGACTAGGAAAAATGTGACAACAGGCATTAAAAGACAAGACTGAATAAGGCAAGACAGATATAGAACAATATACGAAGAGAAGGACAAGAAAATTATTTATAATGTTCACTGAGGCAAAAGCACACATTAGAAGCAGATGGCTAATATAAAACCTGTGAAGATGTGGTCACAAATATACTCTCACTCTGCATGTGAAGACCAAGCATTCAGAGATATAACCGACTCAATAATCTGACAGCAAAAACAATTCCATGTGAGATCACCTTTTATCACACAGAAATCATCAATTTGTCCAAAACTGAAACGAGTGAAAAAATGCTAAACTAAGACAACCTTCCAGGGCTGCAGCCTCTGTGAATGTGGAATTATGGATGCTTAACTTAATAAAAGCTTTTTGACTGCAGAGTTCTTACATGAGGAGAAACAGCAGAAGCTAACAATAATCATGATTGGGTACTAGCCAAGATCTACTGCCTTATCTAGAGCTGCACTTTTAGGAGCATGTGTTTGGATTTAACTGATTTCAAAGGACGTTTTAGGCAAGGAAATATAAAGTAGAGATATTCTAGATATATGCCCTGACCTTGATTTTTGCTTTAGGATCCCGTGTGTCAAGGTTAGGAAGAACTTCGTTCATGCGCATCTGAACAGGATAGACGATCTGATGTGGAAGTGTAATGGTGTCGAGGAAATCCTTGTTTAGTCTGGCATCTTCATCCTTCGCTTCATCTGCAACATTCAGTCAGTATGATAAAGATCTGTGCATTCAAGTGAGCACTGAACTAGACACGCTGAAGCACTGAACTGGCCTTAGTCTGAGGCTAAGGTTGTTGAATTGATTCATGGCAAGCTAAGGTCACAGAATCAGCACACTGGTCTAGAGACTAGGGTCTAAGAAAAATGGTATATCAAACAAGATTAAGGTAAATGAGACTTCTCTTAAGACTTAAAATATAAAAACCTCAAACCATTTTCACCGTTAAGCACAGACTGTATGGGTGAGTATGTAAATCACACATGACAGTAATTTCCAGAAACAAAAGCACAGAGAATTTGCAATGATATGCAAAGATTCTGCAGAACCTGCAAAATTTGCATTAAAGCATGGTGGGTGGTTTGCTAAGCACATGTCTACAAAACAAGCATTCCAACTGGGCAACAATAAACATGTACCATTGTACCCACCTGAGAGCAATCAGAACATAATAAATAACAAAAATCATAATGAGAAGTGTCCAAAATTTTAATAAATTTTAATCAAATGTACCACTAGTAGGTACCTATGTTCATTTTGAGTAGGATATCATTTTTATACATAATGTCATCCTATCATACACACAATTCGGATAAGAATACTAATCAACACATTTTTTAGCAAAAGGAAAAACACACCACCGCACAGCAAAAGACAAACCACCCCCCTTCAAAATGTTTATAGCTGGTAATACTTGGTTTAAATAAAACTGCACTGCACTTATTGAATAATTAAACAACTCATTTAATCCTTTCATAATTTATGGCACCATTGTAGTGTATCAATGCCACCCAAACTTATCAAAAATCATAGAACGATATAGAACACCCTTAATTACAACAAGCAACAGAAGAAAGCAGATTCTTAATTAAGCAATGACTGTGGGGCAGTCATGGCCATGAAATGTTAGTGATTCCATTTCCTAACTCATATGAAAGCAGGTGGCAAGTCCCCTCCCTCACCATCTCACCTCCACAATTAGCAAGCACGAACAACGCTAACAGGCTAACAGGAGCATGGTCATTGTCAATTTATACTTGAAAGGTGCATGCTTGGCATTCTACACATGGAACCATAAAATATGTCCTCCAGAGAATTATGACTGTACACAGAATTATGACTGAAAGTGTCAGAGAGTGCAAATATTTAGTGTCTTCACCCTACAGACCTTAACCCATTACTACCTTCAAATACCAAACCCACAACCTTACACAATCCCATGCTATACACAGGCTGCTATCCAATGGCACAGTAGGTGGCCACATGCATAATTAATATAATTAATGTAATTAGTCACATCTCGTTTTCTTAGCCTTAAGTAGTATTTGAATGGTAATCATGGAAGCATGGCACCATATCACTAACACTTGCTGCACAATTAATAACTCATTTAGTAGTTGGTGACTGTTTACACTGAGCAGTGGTCAGCAGAATATCCAGTGTCCACATATAGTGCTGTCCTGAAAGCCGTGACAGGTCCGATGCCTTGCGATAAAAAATTTATGCTTTTGGGGCAACCAAAACCTCAGCTGGTCAATCTTCAGCAATGATGAGAGACCGAATGATTTGAGAACGAAACCAGATCTAGCGACGGTTCCCAACAAATCTGAGGTGCAACAGAAATGCATTGTTCATAGCCAAGACCAGTATCTGTTGAACCAGGATTGAGATAACATCACCAGCATCCGCAACCGTGGCATCATAGGTCTAAGTTGCCTCACAATCCGCATCACTAAAGGAGGTAATAGTTAACAAGTACCTTGCAGTCAGTGTTAAGAAACCCAGTAATTCTGTAGCATAGCACTTACTATCAAAACACTAAAGACTACAGAGATCAGTATTGGCAAACCACATGTATATCAATCAAACACCTGGCAGTCTAAACTGGTTGGGACCACAGTACCAATCAAATGTCTAAAACAGCTTTTGGCTATGGAGATGAAGGCCAACTGTCAAAACACATAAAGAAAACACTGGACTACTATTTCTGGACAGACTTGGTAGCAAACTGCCAGTTACCCAATGCCAGACCCAGGTACTTCAGATAACCCACCTGACAATGCTTTAACCACAGATTAAGTGTCACTGCAACATATCTAAGCCATGCCAGATCCTGGGCAATGTACATGTAGGTTTAAATACCACAATCAACAGGGCTATTGTCAGAAAGACCTCTGATCACTGCCATTCTCCTTGGTCATCATCTGTCTCCCTCCAAATGCTACACTAGTTAGCTTATAAATACAGGGACAATAAAATATCATTCGATAACATAATTACACTCATAAATATTTCCTGGTCCTGATTGTATGACTTTCTAAATTTGGAGATTCCTGATGAACGCTGCTTTAATGATTCATAGTTCTAAGCGGAGGATTTCTGCACCATACACCACCAGAGTGAAAGCTGCATTATATTCCGAAATGGAATGCATTGGACTGGGATGGATGACAGAGATTGAGATGAATAAAATCAAAATACCTAAGTTGCGCAACCAGAATCCAATTCTTCTAGCATTACATAGACTGACAAGCTTGTGTGATTTAATGCTCCACTAAAATGTGGCACTAAATCAAAAAATTCTGACCATCATCATAAGCCATCTGCATAACCTTCTGACCTCTAAAGATATAACTGAGAGGCATATTTGAAGATTACATGAAAATTAATTACAGACTTGCGAGATATTAAATTCTGAATTTCTGTAGCTCTTTAACATTCTCATACTGACAAACATATCCAATGTTATCCATAGGAAATATGATGGAGCATATTGCTATCAAAATTATGCAAATTATCGCAAATTCTGTAGACATCCATGTGTTGCATCCTGTAAAATAAATTTTTATATCGACAACAAGTGTAATCAATCTTTTCAAGTACAGAAATAGTCAACAACAACAACAACAACAGAATTTCAAGCTGCATTTAAGAATCTTAGAGAATTGGATTCTTTATGACGACATGCCTAACTGCCTATTCCGTGACTCGAATCATGATTCTCTGAGAAGATTATGCACAGTTCAGAATCTGAAAGTGTAAGAAGGCTGCAAAAAGGCTCAATATAATTATAACAGAGGAACATTTAAAATAAACAATAAGCATTATAAATTGATTGCACACAAGACAATGAGTTTGAAAATATAATTATACAAATGAACAAACTTGATATAAGCTAATTGAAACTGCTACAATTAGCATTTGCAAATAGGTTTGATTGCTTAACAAGTCATGCCTCTCCTGAATTGTGAGTAAAGGGTTTAGTTTACATTAAAACCAAACTGTAAAAATGTAAACAAAACTGTTTTGTTAAAAGAAGTCACACATTAAATAATTTTTAAAATCAAATATATAGAAGTCAGCAAAATCTGATGAACACAAATATCACATTTTCATGCATAATTTAATATATCTGGTAAAATATATATTATATAAGACAATCCTCTGTGCATGCTAAAGCAGTCTGATCACAAATGCATTTAATAAAACGTTTGGATTCTGACCATGACAGACCTAAATTCAAATCGTATTGGTGCATGTCTTAGCAAAGGTCCAGAGCATTTTATAAAACAGTTCTGCTTCAATTCAGTCTTAAAAAATTATTGAAAAGGTTTTCTCCATTGCCACATATCGAATAGTTTAAGAGATTACATTTAATGCTAATCAATATATAAACACAAATCTACACACATTAAGTAAATAAGAAACCAAACAGAAATCAGAAACACACGAATAAATATGTAAGGTATTTAATGAAAAAGCAACAGATTAGATGACGTTTCTTGGATTCAGTTTCATGGGATACAGGATAGACATGCACAGAAAGCAGCGTAAGTGCACACAGATATATTCTGAGAGCTAGTAATAAGCCATAAAGGATTATAATCACGTAATTAAATATTTAATCAGACAAAATAGCCTCAAGCAGAAAACATTGAGTACACCAGAAACTTATTAGATGCAACCTTTCGCAGACTATAGATCACATTCTAACACTTGAGACTAGATTTTTTTAAAGACTTTTTCACTTGGCAAAGCCATGCATATAAAATTTTTATACATGCTGTACAATGTACATTGTTTTTAGAATGTGAAGGAAAGTGCCATGAAACGTCCAGGAAAATACACAAAGCATGTTTATGAAAACATAGTTAAGTAAATTTAGATAAATAAAAATTAAAACAACAATACAGTCTCGTGAACTGAATAATAAACAATGGCACTTAATTTTAATTTTAAGTTTTAAAAGAATTTCATTAAATAACTAACACATAATTACAACTGCTTCTTAAATTCAAACTGCAGGCAAACAAGAAACAAAAGGTAATATATATAATTTTTCTCACACATTCAGTACTTATGACAATATTAGCATAATGAAACCAATCAACAGTACTTTTAACTCATTAAGTTTTTTTTAAATTTAAAATTGAAAAGTTTGAAGATTTAGTAAAAATTAAATGATCTCCAAGTACCTGGTAATTTAGGATCTAGGTTTATTCACAGGAACATTAATAAGGATATATAGAAAAAGCAATATCAGTGAAAAGATTATAATTTGTATGCCTTCCTGTATCTTCTCAACAGTATTATCTACATACAATTGAATTTAATCAAATTTAGAGAATCGCTAAATATCTTTATTAGCACAGAGATCAAATTTTTTGCATCAATGCATTTCTGTCAATGCTTATAAAGTGTGAAAAAGGTTGCTCGTTTCTGGTGTACATCAAATGCCAAAGCTGTATAAAAAATCAAAATAAATCCAACAGTTTCTGATCACACAAAAACCACAACTAGCAGCAAATATTCAACGTACTGTCTGGTGTAGAGGACAGAGAATAATCTTCAGCGGTGTCATAGTCTACCGAAAAACCTAGAAAGCCTGTCAACATGTTTCGCATACTTATCATAACAATAACATAGAAACCTGATATTGGCAGTTAGAGGAACAAGCAATTTAAGGAAATAATTATGTTGTAACACTACTTCCCTCAAGGCCTTGTCATGTAATACACAATCTATGGAGCATAATTATAGATGCCCCAGTGTTCTCTGATGCAGCAAAGAACCCTGGGGTTACCTGGGGATCGCTATTAAAAACTTTAAAGCTCAGTTTGATTTAAACCTAAAATCAATTATGATAGGGTCAAATTTAAGCTGTCCTGTAATATGACAGAACAGTCTGACAACTTCCGAGCAGATTATCATCAAAACTAAAATTATAGACAAAGACTTGTTTAAAATATGCGATGAGTCAAGGGCTGAAGAAATGTCCAATTTCACAGAGACTGAATAAACCTCAAGAAGCAACTGAACAACATGGATTGCCTGGTGCCTCTCATGCATTCTACAGATTCCAGTTCTCAAGCATTGCCAAGCGTGAGCCTCTGTCTTCCTATCTAAGTGCCATATAAACACTTCTGCTTCCTGATGCCAGTCATTTGCACAGGCAAACACATGCCATTGCACACATAGTGCAAGTATATAATGAAGACAAATACACACAAAGAGAGGAAGACAGGAAATGGCAACATTCCTTACACGAAACATCCTGACCAGCATATATTCTGAGATCTGGCAACCACACGTATCTTAATGACATCCAGAGTCAGACATCCACACTTCACTTCTTCATCCCAATCAGATGGTTCTTATCAGACCTCCATGAAATCATTCGCAACCAATGGCTTAAATAGGACCAAGACTGTCGGGTCCTATACGCCAGATGGGAAGTACCTTGGTTGATAGGGCGTTTGGTTTAAAGCTGGCACAACAACCACATCTTACAGAAAAATGCGCCCTACAAAATAGCATTATGTAATGTAAATAGAAATATATATATATATAATATATATATTATATAAATATATAGCACAGCTCACAGCCGTGACTATTCAGTAGTTCTTCCAGTGTGAGTACCCTGAGAGAAGAAATAGGTTTGAGGAGAGACAACAATGCAGGAACAGATCTGGAAAGAACAGAGACGTGAAAAGAGGAGGGAATGGCATTCCAGAGGGCAGGCCCAATGGCGGCAAATGATCTAGTTTGGGTCAAAGCGGTCATTGACAAAGAGATCATTCTGCCTTGAAGAGTAAAAAGGTGTGAAACTGCAGAATGAGAAGAGTATTAATGAGATCTCTGAGATATTTCAGAGCAAAACACAGCGTGGACTTGACGATTGACACAAGGGCTTTGAACTGAATATGGGCTGTTAGAGGAAGCCAGTGCAGTTAATTAATTAGCCATATGAGAGAATCTAGGAACATGAGCAGTCAATCCAGCAGCAGCTCGAAGGACAGCTTCAACAGACTGGAAATACAATGTGGATTTTGCAAAGATGTTGGACAGCACAGAGTCTGAGAGAGCAGAACTGTTTCGGTGGAATGGTTAGACTGAAAATCAGTTTGGTAAGACGGGAGGAGTTGCAACATCTCAAGGCAGGAAGAATCTTGGCAGACATAAGGCGTTCAAGAGTTGTTGAGAAATAAAACAAAGTTTGCTAGGTCAATAGTTTGAGATAGGACAATTATTTTGCAAAAAGTGGTACAAAGATCACAAAACAATTGCTTAAAACCTGCCTTGTTTAGCCGTGGTTGGACTGGGAGTGCTTCTGAGTAGTATACCTTGAAGGTACGCTATGTAAAAACTCAATAATAATAATAATAATAATAATAATAATTATAGTAATAATAATAATAATAATAATAATAATAATAATAATAATAATAATACGCACTGGCTACGGAACCCTCCGGACGGTGCCGTAATTTTTTTTCCACGGAACCGTCCAACACTTATGGAGCTACCATTCGCACTAACACCCGTCGGCCAATCAGGTTAGCGGAAAACAATGTGGAAGAGTCGAAGACCGTAGGGGAGGAGGTTGTCGAGTACAATTTATGCCCATCCCTTTGTAAACAGTAGCCTACTGTGAACAGCACGTGCGACACGCAGGGTCTCACGATTTTAGACGAATTGCAATGTAAAACGCTTAAAATGTCTTACAAATGACCCTACGTATGGAGGAACATTTTGCACAGGTAATTATGCGCTCTTTATCGTTAAATTTAAGCATGGTTATAACATAGAAGACCTAGGTGTCGTTCGCGTATAGGGTATAAGGTTTCGCGTCGTGAGGGTCGGTTAGGGGTTAGTGTTAGGGTTAGTGTCGTCATTAGATTCTTAAGATTTTTGCGTCGTGAGGGTCGGTTAGGGTTAGTGTTAGGGTTAGTGTCGTCATTAGATTCTTAAGATTTTTGCGTTGCTTCTTTAGCAGTTGTTGGCCAAGCTAGCCTAATAGCTTGACCATCAACTGCTAACATCAACTACCTGCTTCCCCCCCTACGGTCTTCGCCTCTTCCACACGGTTCCCTAGAAAAAAAATTACGGCACCGTCCGGACGGTTCCGTAGCCAGTGCCATAATAATAATAATAACAACAATATTAATAATAATAATAATAACAACAATTGCCAGCCAACATCTTACACAGGCTAACTCGGAAAATGTATCTTCTGCAGATGTCGTTTTACTCATGTCTAAAATGAAAGCACCCTAGGCCCAAGACGATTGTTTCAGATCCTTGGTTCATCACATTAGGAAAGAAGAACCTTAATTTGAACGTAAAGCAGGTTGGTGCTGCAACGATCACCCAGTAATTACCTGATTCAGAAGCAAAAGTGCTCAATAGAGTAATCCATAACCACAATAACAGGTAAGTCATGTGTGCAGGCATTGCTCATCTTTCATGTTATAAGCCTAAATTGTGCTAAATAAAACGGCAAAAATAGCCAAAGATAAATTAGAAAGAAACGATCACGATGCATCTCAGACAAAGTTACTCAAGCGAGATCTCGTCTTCGAGCTCTTAATGGTCTGTCTGGTCGATCAGCGGCTTTGTGGAATCCGTTTGCGTGGAATCCGTTTGCGAAGCAACGCGAAAGCACTCGTTATTTAGCGCTATGCTTTCACATCTTGCGATGAGGTATACTAATGTTGGTATACCTGTTTAAGTACATGAAACATCTCTTGCAACAATGCACCTAATTAATTGAAATATTATTTGATGGGGCATTGCACATTTTGCAACTGGAGTAATGAAGGCCTACTTACTTACTTACTAACTAACTAGCTAACTTACTTACTTACTTACTTACTTTGACACTGTCCCTTGAACTTCTGAAGAGTTGTGCCTCAAAGCCGACCGCGCTCGATCTATTTTCCACTGTTTTGGCTAATCATGGGCATGTCCTCATGAAATGTCTGCCTGACTTTCCGGAATTGACCCGCTGTCTAGGCCTAGGCTAAAGATCTTGTTTTGATTAAGCGCCTGTAAATTAATACGCTGCATGGTTCCCGCAACTTAGCTTTTGTGGGCGCTGTAGAAGTCTCGAGATTACGATTAGCCTACGATTACGAATGATTTATTCCCTCCGGCCTGTTCATGAATCACAACACCATATAGGCTAGGTCTTTGACAGCACTTGAGATCTTTGCGTCCACGTACGTTCACACAACCTTGCAATTCCACGATCTGACTTTCTCACAAGAAAGGGTTTTATTGCTAGAATGCTTCACATTAACATTTGTCTTATATTAGGTCTACCTTTCTGGTATAGACTATTATCATCGACGAATAATTATTGAGATGATTACTAGGCCTATAGCCTACTTTACTTCTATGATTGTGTTCTAATGCATTATTGTCAGCGTCGCATTGTAGGCTACTTTTGCAAATGGAGTAGGCCTAATTGTAAATACACGAATATCGTCATTATCATCATTATCATCATCATCATCATCGTCATCATCATCATCATCATCATCATCATCATCATCATCATCATCATCCCCACCACCACCACCACCACCACCACCACCACCACCACCACCATCCAGAAAAGGACTAGCTGAGTAGGGAAAGGTAATTGTGTATTGAGGCCGTTTACTCTTCTTGCGCTGTATTGAATCTCCAGTGAACTCCACGAGGTATAAATTTTAATTATAAAATAACCAGATCCAAGATTATTTACAATAATTTTATAACGAGCTGCGTTGACTGTTGTTTCGTTTCAGATATTGTATTTCGTATTATAGTGCAGATGCATAAGTTCTAATGTCGTTTTTCCGGTTTGCGTTCATTGGTTGCACGTGTCGTAATTGCTTTATTTTTAGATTATGAATTTCTATTTTTAGGCGATGAAGTAATCCTTCAGCCGACGACGGGTTACTATGTGCATAGAAAAGTAATTTAATCGAAAATCGTTGGAAAAATCTCAAAATTCTGGGACTTTGATCCCTACTGAGGTATGCAACGTACTTCTGAAAGCATAAATGAGTTGGTGAAGAGATAACTTAAAATAAGAAAGGTGGCATAGATCATAAAGTGTGCGACTGCTTTTTCTTGGCCTCTGCATATGATTGGTGTTGGTCTCTTCACTTCCTCGCATTCTCCCAGCGAATGAAATGCCCGTTATATACCCGATGCACTAGAGATAAGAAATGTCGAGGTTCTCTTTGCTGGTAGAATTTCGAACTGGCAAGCTTTAAAATGGCAGCTGATCATTATAATCATTGGATTACCAGGACCCTGTACATGTATGTCACTGGAACACTGATGCACATCGCCAAGCTACTTGTTGACACAAAGCTTGCAAATGCTATCTAGGTTTGTGTATTGTATACAAACATTGCATTGGTCTGTTGTACAACTTCGGCTCTTCTCTGCCACTTTGCTGCATCCTCTCAGATCTTTTGATCGACTTGACCTCGTTGTTCCCCATCATCCTCTTCTTCATTTTTCTCTTGCCTCAAACGTTGCAGAACTCTTCTCTTGAGGTCGCTTGCTCGTCTGTAGGGTCATGCTGAGAGAAGCACTTTATAAATGGTCAAATACAATACTATGTGTTCGAAATAATCGTGACTTGTACCAAATTGTCATTTCATTTGAATTTTTTAATTTATTTGTGTTTATACCTCATCTTCATGCAGATCATTGAAATTTGTTTTGATCAGATTAGAATTACGTTATGATTAGTGCTTAAAAAGAGTGGGAAAAGAGGTACCTGGACACCCTTACAATTCCAGGATGTGCTGTCCTAATAAGTGACAGGTCAGCGATCAGTTTTGAAAATAAGCATGTCGACGCCGTCAGTGACCGTCCAGTCATACTTTAAGCCCTGGTTTCAATCCATTGGATAACGACGGATATGATGAGTTCCAGAAGAATGTAGGAACTAAGTTAGTGAAAGTTGAATTGCTTGTCATTGATAATTTCCAATTATCGTGAGGTAATTTCTTGCACATGTGCTGATAGATCTTGAAGGATGTTGAGAAGAGAAATGGCTGAGTGATTTTCAGAGAAGTGAACAGTAATATTGAAGTCATTGACATGACGGAAGTAAGCAATAAGGACTGAGGGCACTCGTCAGCGAGTAAGGGTAGAAAGCTGCAATAAATGCGAAACATTGAAAGAAGTAAATAAAATGTTTTGACTTGGTTTAATAAGTAAGTGAGTAAGTATATACTTTTATGAGCCGCCTGCAAACACACTGCAGGAATATTTAATAGCTCTATGAAAAAGAATAGTGAATGATATATTATGCATTAATTGATCAATTGGCCTAATAAACTGAGTGAATTAGGCAGTCATTTTCAGAGTTACATCATAAAGTAAATAGCAGAATAAACAGTGATGGTAATTTATATATCATTTTATCATTTTAATATATATGCTAGATGTCAGCGCTGGACATGTGATGAGTCTGACATACTGCAGCTGAAACCGGATGACCTGCACCAAGTGTATAATTGATATGGTGTTAACTAAGTACACTGATAATTAATTATCAGCTGTTACCTCAGCCAACGACAAGGGCCGGTTGTGGATTACTGGATGAGCGGGAAAATGACTTCTTCTTTTTATAAAATCGTGAATATTTATTTTTGTATAGATCTAATTAATGTACATCTGCATTTTGGGTCTCATTGTTACAAATTGCATCTTGTCAAAATTTAGCTTTTGATGCAGGTAGAGACAAAGTAAAAAATTCCTGCTTTGACACAAAATGATTTATTTAGATTTTTGTAAAAATTTGCATAGATTTTAAATTGAACTTTCTGAAATTTTTTACCTGATCTCCTTCAGGATTATGGATATGGAACATTTTAATGAATCCATTCCAGACAAATGATTTTTTTCTTGGTTGAAGTCATACATGTATATATTTATGATGTCACTAGTTTGTCAGTCCTCATGTAAATCGTAGCATGTCTCTTGGAAGTTCATGCAGGCAATGGCTGAACATCATATTCCAGTCAGGTATGAAGATATGAGATACAAGTGCGTCTACAGATGTGATCTTCAGCATCAGGTTGAAAATGCAGCTCATCAGAAATGAAGCAGCCATTAGAAACAGTGTGACATGACAGTACATGGTGGTTAATTTGTCTTGAAATACGATGTCACACATAATTATCAAAATTATCACATAGAGACTATAATAGAGAGTGATGACATCTTGTGTGCATACACTTGTCAAGCATTCACTGGATGGAGGCAATTTACGTTATTAGAAAGGGAAAGCAGTTTTGACATCTTTTCCGTAAAGGGAACAGAAAAACTTTCCAAAAATGTTTAGCCTTAAAAAAATTAGTTTTCCTCGAAAGTGTTAATGGAGATGGGAAAATTGATTGCCAAACTGGATTTGACACATTTTAATGCTAGAAATTATCACTAGTGCCATTTATGCGATCATAGATTGTAAAGAATGATGATGATGATGATGAGCTAACTAAAATGTTCTACAGTTTGAAGTGTCATGGCTACATGCATGTGCAATTGGAATCACGTACAATTCGATGCTCAGTTTGCATGCTAGATATCTCAGATGAGTGTCTCGTTGTGGGTTCATGTATCAGCACTTTTATTTTCAAGAGTTTCTCGATCTGTTTTTGCCTTTGACAATGATCTCTGAGTCAAATAGTAGGATGAATGCTTAAATTCAGTGCACCACTTGTTTTGTTGTTTTGTTTGTTAGCCATGGCGGAAGAGGTCTGCTGGAGCATGATGGCTGTCCATCAGTTGGCAGAGTTGCTTCTCCAAGGCATTGAAAAGGTAACTTAAGTGCATCCATCCAACCAGCAGAACAGCTATCGTTGTTCAATTCAATTCTGTGATTGCAGTGTATACAAGAATGATGACTTAGCGTAATGTATATACGTTGTATATAGTGACCATACCTTATGACTGCTGTACATTTGTTGTGTAGCATTCATGATAAATTCCATACTGTCTATGATGAAAGTTTGTGTGATGGGGAATTTCTTAAGCTGACTTATACAGTTTAGAGGTGTCAAGGATTTTTAAAGCGACGTTCTAGTACATCTGCAGAAATCTTGCAACATGCCAGTCTTGCATCATAACTTGTCTTGACACTCTCAGTGCACCACCCGAGAATAAAGGGCTAGTTGGCCCATATGGTCATTTGCAGCGCAGATCTGATGTTGCACAGATGATATTCCGCAGATGATATGAATCCACAGATGATATTGTACAGATAACATGTACAGATGATATTGTACAGATGACATGTACAGATGATATTGTACAGATGACATGTACAGATGATGTCATAGTGGAACAGAAATTATCTTGAAAAATCATTTCTGTTCTGCTGTGCTCCTGAGCAAACTAAGCTATGAAATGAGTAGACTGACCATTGTCAATGTAAAGATAGTATTTCTCCCCCTTTCGTAGATCTATACTGCATTCTCCTTTTACTGGACTATTCTATCCAGCATCATACCCATTACCCACGGTTTGGTGTCTTGCTTTAACATAAGATAGAAATTATATCATGATGGTACTGAAAAATGGTGTAAATCTTTTTGTGTTATGTTGGATTCTGATGTTGCTACATTCGTGCGTTTGCTTCATTTTCAGAGGTTAATAATTGACAGTCGATCATTTCTGGAGTTCAACACGTGCCACATAAATGAATCGGTGAATGTGTCATCGTCGAAACTCATAAAACGAAGGCTTCAGCAAGACAAAGTGAGTTGTTGTTGTTGTTGTTGTTGTTGTTGTTGTTGTTCAGCATCGATCAATGAGTTTTCAAGGAGACGGATGTGAGATTGCTAATCTGACGTTAATATTAGAAAAATACAGCAGTGTTTATTCTTCATTGCTGAGTCATTCAATTTCCATTAACTTGCCAGATCCTGTGAATGCCTCATACTCTAATAGCCAGATGCTTTAATAGCCAGATGCTCTAACAGCCAGATCCGTTAATAGCCAGGTCCTCTAATAGCCAGATCCTGTGATTGCTTCAACCTGACTGTTTCAAGGACTGGATTGGATTAAAGTGAACATTATTGAATCATGTGTTTGGTCCCAGGGTTTTAATTCTTTTAATTGTTTGCTTCACAGATTATGTGTTTTCATCTGATATCTCCAGAATGTGTTGCTCCTTTAGACTGCTGCCCTGTTCCCATGAATTGCAGCACATGCTGGATTTAAAACCTGTGAGATTCCAACTTGTCCGTTTTATTTTTTACATCAATGATGGAAACATTCCAGTAGGAGTGTAGTGGTTGGAGGATACAATTACATTAAACTGCACTTTCCTTTGGTTTGGCAGAAATTCTTAATTTGACACCATTTGCCTTACACACACTACATATATGTGTAAAGCAAATGGTGGAATATAGTGGGTGTAAGTGTAGCGAGGTTGATTATTATTGTGTCTTGAATAACTTGTATGCAGCTTTAATTAATGTCAGTGTCACTAAATATTTCGTTTCTTACATTATGGGTAATGACTGAGCCAATGCTGCAAAGTTCTGGTTTTCCTTCGATTATGATGGGGGTGGGGGCGAATAATTGGCCGAGGATGTTGAAGCGTTTGCTTTTGTCTGTTTCACAACTCTCTCTTCTCCTCATTCATTTGATGTATTTCATTCTCCTCCATCCAGGTGTGCTGAATTCACACCTGTGATCACATGACCATCAAATTTTATTTCTGTCCTTATGAATACATTGTTTGCCTTTCCAATTTTGGATTTTGCCATATTTCATTTATTCCATTTGCCTTTGTGATTTATGGCTATAGCATTTTTGCTAAGCTAATTTAGTTGTTCAAATTACTGAATGACTAAAGCATAGATCACCTGAATTTGCGTGAAAATTCGCCTTGAGTATTTCAGGTCAAAATATTTCCAAAATTTTAATTTCTTTGCTTAAGGACAATGGAATAGTCAATGGAATAGTGAATTTCATCTAATGATCGAATGATTTCTGTGCTTAATTTTAACCCTTTCACTCCCACATTCTTTTTAACATCAAATAAATTGACATTACGTATGGTAGAACAACACCATTGCAACAAGGGTTTTAAGTGTAATGAGGTTTATATGGGTTTTGTGAATGAGGTTTCTGTCTCTATAAACTTCATATTCTGAGAATCTCTGAAAGTTCATTCTGCTCAGCAGCAATGGTAGTAGGATGCCAGAGTACAATTTACAGTCACTGGTATACACAGATGGACAATGCATTTCCTACAATGGGTTACAGATGTAGTACCGGCATTTATATCTGTGTATCTGCCTGTCTCCTGCTTTCTATGCTTAGCACAGACTCTGCACCTTTGTCTGACATCTGAGTTTGTTGGAGATTGTTTACGAAGTAGTAATTGCAACCTGATTTGATGGCGATGCCTGATGCATGAAGCGTGATTCATGGAAAGATAGACAATGTATGGATTAACTTTAATGGCAGAGTTGATCAGATACAGAACTAGTGGCAGTTTGTGAGATTTTAGGAATAAGAAGTCAAAGCTGAAAGTTCTACGTGAAAGATCTAAACCTTGGTTTTCCAGCACATGACATATGTGTGATAATGTGGCTTTTTGAGTATTCATCTGGAAATCTGAGCCTTTTCGTAATTGAGAATATTTCTGTTATCTAGCTTACTAAACTATCCACATGGTTGAATGACTTTTGTATTTTCATTTAACTCATGTACTGAATCTCTGCTCTTGCTGACTTGACTATAAAACTTCGTGGAAAGAATGAGTTTGTCAAAAGAATACTCAATGAAAGCAGGGGTCAGTAAGCAGAAGTTGTAGATTATTAAGAAGCATACAATGTAAAAAAATCTGATTTAATGCAATTTCCAACATTGTATCTGACTGGCTGAAACAGTCGGATCAGGACGTTTGGGCGCCGCCGTTTGGGCGCCGGCCGTTTGGGCGCCGCCGTTTCGGCGCCGGCCGTTTGGGCGCGACGCCGTTTGGGCGCCGGACGTTGCGGCGCGAAAGAAGAACCTTGACGTTTGTAGATATAATTACATACGAAAGAGCCTCCTTCCTAACCTTGACGTTTGTAGATATAATTACATACGAAAGAGCACATTTGAAACTAATTACTGTATCTCTATAACGCTTTTAATAACCATAATCTTTTAAAACATTGGGTTTGTGAACATTAAATCGAACATTGAACTTCTGAAAGTAATTCAGTTCTTTGTGGAATGCTTTTATTTAACATCAAATCATTCCCTTGGGTAACATGATGTGTTAACATTAAATTTAACAATGCACATTACAAAACATAGCTGAATTAAAAATTCCTGGACAAATAAAGAGTTTTAAGTGCTATTTCATTACATAACTTCTTCCGCGCCGAAACGTACGGCGCCCAAACGGCGTCGCGCCCAAACAGCCGGCGCCGAAACGGCGGCGCCCAAACGGCCGGCGCCCAAACGGCGGCGCCCAAACGTCACGTACCGGAAACAGTCGACCAAGATACTCAGAATTTACTGATGACTACTTAACTAGAGAACACATGTATATTACTTTTTATCTTTCTACAATGCATGTATGTTGAGGTCAATTCTGTTTGCAAAAAAGCAAGCATTTGTTTTGACTGCAAGACACAAAAATTTGTTAGTTTAATTAGTGTTTTAGTGGTTTCATTTGACCTGACCTTGTCAGTTGATCCTCTCTCTCTGCCATCCAGAAGCACCTTCAATCAAACACTTGTATGTATGGTGAACCATTACTACTTGTATGTATGGTGAACTGTTCATATTTATTGACCATCACACAATTGACTAAAAATGTAAAGATGGGAAGTGACAGCTAAAAGAATAGCAAAAACTGGAAAAGATTTATTATCGCTGAATGGAAATTATCTGTGGAGCTGTTAACAACGATCGCTGTGCGTTGGTCGTGTGTCTCTTTGGTCGTGTGTCTCTTTGGTCGTGTGTCTCTTTGGTTGTGTGTCTCTTTGGTCGTGTGTCTCTTTGGTCGTGTGTCTCTTTGGTCGTGTGTCTCTTTGGTCGTGTGTCTCTTTGGTCGTGTGTCTCTTTGGTTGTGTGTCTCTTTGGTCGTGTGTCTCTTTGGTCGTGTGTCTCTTTGGTCGTGTGTCTCTTTGGTCGTGTGTCTCTTTGGTCGTGTGTCTGTCTGACTGATGATGAAGTCCTTACTCGTGTCTCTTCTTATACACATGTAACAACCTATGTGAGTTGTGAACTGGTGAGGTCCACGACATCTGTTCATCTACTTTGAAGAAGAAGTAGTTTGACTATATTATGACTGTACAACTCTCTTGACTCACTCTCAGTCCCAGCTGGGACTCTTCAGATGATCTAGTAAGTTATGTTCAATTGCTGTCCACATTGCTCTGTGTGTGTGTGTGTGTGTGTGTGTGTGTGTGTGTGTGTGTGTGTGTGTGTGTGTGTGTGTGTGCTTTGGGCTATACAGGTCTGACAAGTAGTTGCCTGCTGGTCGTGGTTAGTGGGTACCAGATTGTCTGCGCTGCTTAATATGCGGATTATGCGTGTGTTAGCGTTCAGTCTGAGTGCTGAATGGTCGTCCGTAAATCGCTCAAATATGAGTTTTATGCGTAAAGTTTTGAAGTGTAGTTTGTAACATTGTAGACGGAGACGTTTATGTTGTGGATTTTGTAAGAATCCCATTGCATGGGAGAAATATAAATGGATGTAAATGGCATGTGTAAATGTCTAAGTATTTGTTTGTGTGTACACATGTAGGTATTGATCTAAGAGCAAATATATATATATATATATACTTAATTACTTATATATAAATATATATAATTATATATATATATATCTGTTTCTGTATTTCAGATTTGCTGTTCTGTAATCTGTATGACCTTAAAAATGGTTGTCATGATGTTTTTATGTTTGTGAACCTTGTGTGGTGATGCATAGACATCTAGATACATTGCGCCACTAAAGATATAGGATCCCTTGGGTGATGTTTGTTAGATGCTGAATGGAAAATCATCTGCATCGTCAGAGACTGAGTCCAGACTCTTCGTCAAAATGTCTTTTATCTTTCATCTTTCTTCCAACTTCATCTGTTTTCCCATCTCTCTCTCTCTCTCCAGATCTCCTTTTGTCTTGTTTTTAGCATTCTTTCCTGTATCTGTTATCTACAGAAGTACAATATCATCAGGGCGATATGCCTTCTCCCATGTCAGAACTTGGGGTCATTTTGCTGGTT
Organism: Lumbricus rubellus; assembly: GCA_945859605.1. Lineage (NCBI taxonomy): Eukaryota > Metazoa > Annelida > Clitellata > Crassiclitellata > Lumbricidae > Lumbricus > Lumbricus rubellus. The sequence goes on from OX243814.1 coordinate 21,086,579, forward strand.
ACATGATGACTTGTATCAAATTTGCTGAACATTGTGTGTGACATCATACGAATGAGGCAGATGTAGACCTGATTCTATTCTAAAGTAGAAGTGAAAATTCCTTCTATTTCTTTCTCGTGTAGCATTATAACTATTGCTTGAGTAATAGTAGGAAAATCTTTTGAGAATACCAGACTAACAGGTTGACTCGGTTTTTGTGTTTAGCTGTCAGTGCGAGAACTGTTGACCGCCAACTGTCAGGTGGACATGGATGTTGACTATGACATCATTGTCTATGACCAGTGCACTTCCAATCCTGGTCAGTTGTCAGTTGACTGCTTTCTCGTCATTCTCGTGATGAAATTGCAGAAGGAATTCAGAAATGTCTTCCTACTTAAAGGTCTGTAAATATTGTTGTTATCTTTTCATTTTTAATGTGCCGGATTATCTAGTAGTTGCTTGCTGGACGGACAAGTTGGATGTTTGAATCCTTCATGTCACAGAAAGGAAATACTATTCAAGATTTTGGTTTCTTCTCTGGTTCAGTTATCCACAGAAGAACAAGATCATCAGGGCAATATGCCTTCTAGTTCCTTTATTAAACAGTGGGGAGAGGGACCTGGTACCTGTTGCAACATTGGGGTTCCTTGACTAAGGAAATGAAGTCATTATACTTAACTACCGTTGTATGGTTTTATTTGACTATTCTATATGTAGGTCTTAAGATACTTACGTGAAGTAGAAGAAAAGGAAGGGGAGGAAGGGGAAGGGGAGGGAGTGACATGTTCAGTGGCGTAGCAATAGGTTGTGCAGGTTGTGCAGTGCACAAGGGCCCCCGGCTGTCAAGGGCCCCCCGGGGCCAGAGTCAATTTTTTTCTTTAAAGATATTCAGAATGTATTTAAACCTACATGTAGCGCATACAGAGTATGTATATACACACTCAATAATTTGTTGGGTTTAAGCCGGAATGTTCAAACAGCTCGGCTATAGAGGGGCCCCCGAAGTCACAGTCAGTTTTTACTTTAAGAATATTTAAGACGTAATGATCAAATCCACATATACAACGGTGGTGCAGGAATGGATTGTGCAGACTGTGCAGACTGCACAAGACCCAGATGACTTCATCAAGCCTGGTGACAGAATTGAATTCAGTTTGATCAATGCTGATGTGCTGGTGGCTTTGGATATCGACACCGAGCAGAGAGGCACTTCAGAAACTATGGTGGTATTAGGCCTATTAAAAAAAAAAAAAAAAAATTTGGAGCGAAGGCATCTCAAATATTTTTGCTCAAGGGAATTCGCCCAAAGGTATTCGCCCAAGCGAACATTTACATTGTAAGCATTTCCGAATTTTTTTTCTTCTTTTAGACTTACCGTAGTAACCCAAGGTTGAGTCGCTTCACATTATACCAATTATTTTATTAAATGGTTTCTTTTTTGTCAAATAACCCAACTGTTTGATCGAATTTCAGTGTGGATGGTTATAATTCATACTTCAAGCACAGAATAAAGAAAGCGTAGCATATTCTGTGCTTCAAGAGACTGAGAGGACACGATGTTTACCGATACATTTTGTTCAGTACTCTGGCAGCCTGAAGAAATACCGTACTGAAACATAAAATGCTTTATATAGAGCCAAACGGGAGAAAAAAAAAAAATTCAAATAAGTTACTTTTAAAGTTTAATTTTGAGCTTGAGCTAGGCCTATGCAAATAGTCTATCGCAAAAACCAGGCGCTTTTGCATAGCTTTATTGTTCTAGATCTTGGGGTTCAAGCATTGAAGGGCCTACCACGAAAGCCCTGCACAAGGGCCTCCAAAAACCTTGCTACGCCACTGGACTTGTTTGTTCTACTCATTCTGGAATATCTAGATTTGTGGACATGTTTCCTTCTGTTTCATCAATTTAGTTGAACATCCATTTGAAATTCTGGTTTGTGACATGAAACAAATGTTGTGAATATATATAAATATATAAAAATTATATATATATATATAATGTATGTATGATTGATCGTTGCAGGTGGATTTCTGGAGTTCCAGGCGACACATCCTTCGCTGTGCAACAGCCAGGGTGGTTGTAGTACTGCGAATGGCAACTACAAATGTCCACCACTCACATCGATGTCACAGCCGTGTATGCCGGTCTCGAACATTGGTCCAACAAAGATCCTACCATTCCTTTTCCTTGGGTCGCAGCAAGACGCTTTGTCTCAGGAAACAATGAAGGTCGGTTGAAGGAGGTCTTTTAACAGTGAATTAATTTGTTTATAGTGGTTTCTGACACATTCTTATTTGCATGAGAAAGTGCTCAGAAAGTCGGGATAATTGTGTTAAATGAGTGTTAAATTCCAATGGAAATCCAAGGTCAGGCTTGAAATGACATTAGCTCTTTTAACGACCAGCATATGCTAAAATGCATGGAAATCATATGTAACTGGTTGTTAAAGGGTTAAAGAACAGTTACTGACAAGACATACACGATTAGGCAGTGAATATCAGTAGTTTGGATTAGCCACCATGATTATTTGAATACCCGATTCTGTGTGGATGCAAGGTTGAGTAAGAGCCAGAGTTGACGATGTTGATCAAATGAGTGAGTTGTTATTGTTGTGAATTGTTTTTAAGTTGCTACGTTCCTCTCCTTTGTTATGTCTTTGATCTATAACGATTGTCTCCGTTGTTGGCTTAGCATTTGCAGTACGTGGCAAAGTGTATCTGATTACATCGTGTGTACTTGTAATTGTTTACTGCAGCAAAACGGCATAAACTACATCCTGAACGTGAGCACAACAAGTCCGCAACCGCCGTTTGTGCAGGAGGGACATTTCCTGCGAATTCCAGTCAACGACAGTTACTGCGACAAACTGATACCACATTTCGAAGTTGCATTCCTATTCATCGGTCAGACCTGCAGCAGCACACACAATGCACTTTAATATTAATAATTATTAATTAAGTGGTTTTAGGAAAAGTTTAATTGATCAGACAAATTATGCAATGGACTTTAGCTGCTTAGATATCTTCAAACCATCTCAAGACTCAATTTATTTGTCTTTGTGGTTGCGTTCAAAGTTCGATGAAATTGATTTTCTGGTCCTTCACCGATCCTTTCCAGATGATAACAACAAGATCTGCAGACATTATTTATAATGTGATTACAAAGCATTAGCTGTTAATCAGGGAAATACCCAAATCTGATTAAGAGCTAATGCTTTGCAATCATATAAACAATGGATGTAGATCTTGTTGTATTATCATCTTTGTGCCTGTGCAGCTTCTTGTGTGGTTAGTGAGTTTTGTCTCATGATTTTGTCTCATCTGAATCAACTTCAGCTATTACGATATTTCTCTGGTTGGGCTGAGCTATCTTACCTCTAAAATGTTTAAAATCTGGCTTGAGACAAATGAAACAGTTGTGTCAGCTTTTGATTTTAATCTATTGACATCTATTAAAATGTTAGTCTCAGTTGATGCATTTTCATTGTTTATATGTTGGTCAATGAATCTGAATAAACAGCTGTCGTCTTTTTGACAGACAAGGTACGTGAAGCGAACGAATGTGTTTTGGTGCACTGCTTAGCTGGAATATCACGTTCACCAACTCTTGCAATTGCATATATTATGCGATATCTTCACCTGACTACAGACGAAGCATACAAGTAAGACAGAACTGCGACTATCTTTTGTAATCGAAACTTACTGATTTCAGTTTTTTTTCATAATTAATTATAGCATTGTCTGTTTGCTTGATTGACTTGTTGTGCTATGCTTCTTATTCAAACTATCAGATCTGCTTTGATACTACGAACTGATGATGGACTGTTCTTGAGTCTTCTTCTTAAAACTGACTTCTCAGGAGTTTGACTTTTTCTGGGCTGCATGATTACAAATAGCAGACAGAGATAATGTGGCATGCTGCAAGTGTGTGTGACCACTCTCATATAGTCCTACTTCTCTATGTATTACTTGTGTGTTATAGGTGAGGTTCATTTAATGGTCAATAATACAAAATTATTATGATGGTTGTACCCCTCCCCCATTTCCTATGCATGCATTTTCAGTAGATCCTCAGACGCAGGCATCTGCATTTTTGGTTAACCCCTCCATGTGTACTTATTAAATGGATGGTCCTTAAAATGGAAGACGAGGAGAGGTAGCATTATGCTCATTGTTCAGTTGACAATGGAAAATGATGTTCAAGTTATTTATTCTCATTGTTTACGTTTAGATACGTGAAAGACAAGAGGCCGACCATATCACCAAACTTTAACTTTCTCGGACAGTTGCTCGAGTACGAGAAGCTTCTGCGTCAGGCGGATCAACCGAACGAACCAAACGACTTGACAGACGAGATGACGATCTACGCGAAGAAGCAGTGCATTGTGGACCTCTTAAGTCCCGCCTCCCCTAACGTCAATCGAGGCAAGACGTACTTCGGACACCGGGCGCCATTCGCCCTCCGACCAATGTCACTTCATTCCCCAACAGCCGCACTCTCCAAACTCAACTTCAGCCAGCCGAGTCCGGTGATTGAGGTGCCGTCCCCGATGGAAAGCTTGGCCCAGCAGTCTAATGGCGAGGACATCCAGATGTCGCTGGAAAATGTTGTCCAGTTGCCGACGGCCCTTCTCGACCAAATTAGCTTCACTCCATGCTTCGCAAGAGTCGAGTCAACGGAATCGTTGCGGTTGACGCCGACGATTGCGCCAACGGGGGACACTACAACAACTGGTGCTGTTTATGATATAAAAAAGTCAAACGTCGATTTCTCTTCTGCAGGCAGATTATGGTCAAATGCTGATACGATTTCATCGTCGGAAATGGATTATTCACCAAATTCAACGCGTAACAAGACTTTCGCTGAAGTTGTGTCGAGCGGTTTGAGTGTCATAATAAGATCACAAGATGGCCGTGCAAAGCGCCATCTAGTGAGGCCCAATAGTATTGCGTTCTCATCTTTCCCAAAACCGGATTTTACGCCTAGAAACAACTCGGACCATTCACGAGAGTCTTGTCAGTCAAAAGGAAGAGTTGGAGGCTTGCGTAACTTAGGTGGAACTCCTGTCGTTGTTGAAGAGCAGCAGAGCAGAAGTCCATCGCAGTCGCCGCAGAAAGTCGTAAATGGTAACAGTCCAAGAAGTCTTGATCAGTGTCGCAAGTCACGTAGTCTTGAAGATATCCTCAACTCACCAGATGAGCAAGATTGCGACTCTCCTGGTCACTCAAGGGAGCACAACAATGACCACCATCACCACGGTGGTCATCTGCCAAATGCCGTCGACATGCTCAGCCCGGCCAACGAAGCATCGGCGCGATGTCGATGGCTGGGCGGCATGTCGTCAGACCGTCATCAGTCAAGCGGCAACATTTCATCAAGCAGCAGCCAGAACTCAGTTCACGACAGTCTGGAGATCATCGAGGTCATATGAGGTCATCGATTGAGGTCATATGAGGTCATATGATGTCATTGAGGTCATTTGAGGTCATTGATCGAGGTCATATGAGGTCATATGATGTTATTGAGGTCATATGAGGTCATCGATCGAGGTCATATGAGGTCATATGAGATCATGGTTTTAGTTGTTGGCTTTCATTCTTTTGTAAATTAAAATTATTGAAAATCATCAGAGCTCTCCTCGAATATTAATGTTGAGCATTGCATTTGGTAGATGTAACACAACAGATGGTCTCACTTAACTTTTATGCAAAGATTGTTCGTGTTTTTCTGTAGATTTTTCTAATGCATGACAGTGCACATGCTGACTGTCGTGTGAGTCACCTCGAAAGAGCGGCTATCGAACAGCTGTTCAAAATGTAGACGAGAATGATTCTTTGCGTACTTTTCTTGAGGTTACAGTGTTGCAGGTTTCAATCACTTGAACATCAACCAGTTGATATGTTGTGTGCTGCTCAGTGTAGACTTTACAGCACCAATTACGCTTGAAATTCGCTTGAAAGTTGATGTTGCACTGGCCACAGACCTGTGCAATTAGAGTTTATTTCTTTTTTATTATTATTATTATTATTATAAGGTAATGTTGGAGAGAGAAGTCAAATGAACCGGTGAATGTCTGCTGAATGTTGACCTGGATCGTGATGTGACTTATGTCTCAAGTGTTTGAATTAGCATTAACGTAAACCCTGCATTAAAATGGCCGACCTGTTGCTGCACAATAATACCCAGTGTTATCCAAATAAAAACTGGAGCGTAAAAGCAACCAATTATCCTCTTAAAACAAATCCTTTCTTGCTTTCTTTCTTTCTGCGTTACAGTAGCTGTGATAGCTAGTTTTATGGTACCAGCCTTATTGAACTTGACATAGCATTTTACAACTTGAATATTAGATAGTTTTTGCAACTAATATATAACGTTCCCTGTTATTGTAAGGATGATTAACTTTCCAAGGAATTATTATCTTGAGTTAAGCTGACAATGATAATGGAAAACTTTTTATAATGCCTGCTTCTATTTAATGAGGAAAGGTCATTGGGTTTTTGTTTGTTAAATTCTCTCTCTATGCAAGCAAGGTCTGGCAATTTGACGATATCAACATCGACAATTCGACATGCGTTGAGCATTCAGAGACCTTAAGCATTTCAATTCAAGATTTCTTGTGAGATCTGCAATTTAATTCTCCTTCAATTAATTGTAAGTCATTGCGATTGTTTCGTGTGGTAGTCATCGTCATCTTGCCACCGTTCGGTGTCTGTCTGCTCCTTCAGTTTCATAATATCAGTTTTGTTGGATACGACTTGAAGCAAGGCCAAGTAATACAGTTTTAAATTCTTTGTTACATTTCCAATTACATTTACGGTCTCAGCCTACTTGCGCTCGTGCTGATGTGACGGCGGCGAGAGCTTTGATTTTCTGTTGAAGGAGGATTCGGTTGTACATAAATATGGTTTTCAGTGATGATTTGTTGACGACTACTACCTCTCTTCTGTTTTATCAGAGCTGTTATTTTGAGTGATGCTGTTATATCATTGGTTATGTTTAGTGCTGTATCGAACGACTTTTTCTGATAGGTTTAGGCAACACAAGACAAGTCAAAATCCCAACAGGGAGCGGTGAAAATTTGAAAGTAATTGAGTTTATTTAAATTAATTCTTGTTCAGTTTGGCTTTATTTAAGGTACCTGAATTTAATTGCAATTTTATGTACGAATTTCGTCTGTGAATTTGTTTACTTAGTTGATGTTTAAGATGTTTATTAAGATAAGATTGAATGTCCACTAAATCCACAGTTATGATAAATGCCAAATAAGCTCAGCCCTTGTTTAACACTTGACAGATATTGAAAAATTCCGTTATTTGGTTGATTCTATCCATATATCAACAATTGAAGACTTTGGTGATTGGTTGGTGAGTGGTCAGCTCAAGTGACCAAAGCCCCCATGAGGATGTGGCTGAAGGTAGTTTGTGAATGTTTTTGGTTTAGAAATTTGTACGTGAAATGTGCTGATAATGGAATGTGTATGTATGTGTGGGTTGTGTTTTCTTTTTTTGTTTATTGAATTTATTCTGTACCAGGATTTAATAGAATGTCTTTGTTAGATTATGTTCTGCTTTTTGCAGAAGATAAACTCCAGATGAAAGCGAAATCTACAATGAAAATAAGAAGAATAGGGCAGATTTCAGTGTACATAATTGATGTTTTGAACTAATCTTCCGTTGTCATACAAATAATTTAATCTGTTTTGGTTTTCTTTCGTTTCTTATTTAGTTGACCTTTTGCAAGGTTCAGTGAGTTCAGGTATAATTGCACCTGAACTTTACTGGTCATTAATATTTTATCAGTCAATTAAAGTTTTGATGAACAAAATCCTGCACTCTTTTGAGCTAACCCTTCCTTCTACCAAAGATTCTAAGATTTTACTGCCGTTCAGTTTAAGTATATTCTTTTATAAGAGCAAAATGAGGAAGATTTTCAGAAAAGAGGTACAGATTACTGCTGCTTTGTTATAATGTTGTATGGCAGCTATATAACTATCATACAGATAGTACATATTTCAGTGTGACCTTGAACGCGTTACAAATTTATTTAATAATAATAATACAAGAGGAGCATGTGACATTTCCGTATTGGAGCTTCTCTGAATGAGGCAGCTGATGAATGATTGATGAATGAAGTCGTCAATTAGTAGACGTCAAACAGTGGTGAAGGCATTGGTGAAGGCATGATGGACGAATCTGTTAGTTATGTCAGCATAGCCACCATTCATCGGTGAAAGTGAGTTTTAATGATTAAGTCATGGACGATCAATAAGAGTTGCGCTATGGATAATTTCACTTTGGATCTTTCAACCATCATGGCTGCTTACATTAATAGAGGCCAGTTTCGATAACAATTCTTCAAAGATATTTAAGTACAACTGTACCTTGCCATCCAGCTAAAGCTAATTTGATATGAGTCGAATTTGTAGGAAGCAGACGGATTGACGTGAAGTTTAAGACGAATTTCAGTACAAATGGTTTCATTGTTTAGCATTGTTCTTTGCTAGAAGTGCTAATTGTGAAGACGACCAGAAGCCAGTCATGTGGATATGGTGAATGAAGAACTGTCATGGACTGCATCATCCCTGATCCCAGGAAGAAGAGAGGCTTTTGTGCTCAGCTGCACAGCTGCTGTTCAGACCAGTGTTGTTTCAGAACTTGATCCATTTGGCTGCAGCAAAAGTGGAGAGAACTGTAGGGTTGCAGATGAGGGTTTATTCTCAGTTTATTCATCTTCATCATCACCATGCTCTCTCTGCCACAGCCGATTTTTTATCCCTGGCAAAGCTGATACCATTTCAGGCCACTATAACAGGACTTCACTCTCCCTAGGAAGGATTATCGAAATCATAGAACCAGAGTCCTGTTTAAAAGCATAAACTAATCCCAGCCACAGGAACCTCGGTCATCTTAGATACACAGAATTGTTGACATTAGCCATCAAAATGTAAGCAGTGATTTGTCTTTATGTCTGTATTATTAGTCACTACTGTACATGTCAACAGACCTGAACTGCATTGAATTGAAGGGAATGGCAATTCAAACTGAAGGCATCTGCTTAGATATAATTCCGGTCGACCTTAAATTGACAATTCATTATTTACACTACACTGAGACTGAGAAACATAGCTAACGTTCTGAAGAGCATGGCTGACTGAAGAATCGCAGAAAAAACCAATGACCCATGGAGCCACTCAGAAAGAAGGAACATTCAGTCAATGATACAGGCACAGATGAAAATCTGATTTTTTGCATGCAATGACATAAGTATTATTATAATTATTGCAATTTTTAAATCATGATTACAGGGATTACAGAAACTTTTTTATGGTTTGCCTTGGCTTTTGGGTTTACTAGGATGACAAAGTACAGCACGGGCATTAAAATGATAATTATTTTTATTTTAAGTGTTATTGTTTTTGAATTCTTTCAAAATGCTGTCGCTTAATACCCAGTTATTTATTTCTTTGTGAATATTACTGCAACTAAAATATAAACAATAGCATATAGAAATCTATTGTTGGATTGATCAATGTGTTTGATGTGTAATGGCATAAATAGACAATTGTCTTGGAACTTTTTTTGTCAACATTTCGTCTTTGTTGTCAGACAAAACAGAAGCGATTGCTGCTGACAAATATGGACATTCATAAATTTATAGCTTTCGTTAGTATTAACTTTTTTGACGGGCTTTGAAATGCTTCTCAAGTTGTTGAAATGATTTTTGCATTGGGTCTTTCCAGACTGTGGATTTTGTTAATAGGCATAATTTGTATTTCGTTGTTTACTTTCCACCTCTAACATATCATGGATTTTCATTGACGACTTCGGAACTATTCTGTCGAACGCGAAAGTGTTGTTGTGTTATCAGTTATCACATGCAGGCATTTCAGCCGTTTGCTGTAGTTTTCTTCTAAAGAAATTTCGTCTCTTTTTACTGTAATAATTAAACCATGAGCAATGCTGTGCGTTTCTGATATTTGCTTGGGACTCATTTTCTTTGTGATCATCAATTTAGAATTGATTTCGTAATAAAAGTAGGTATATTAATAGAAATAGTGGTGTGGTAAAAAGAATACTAACTATTGTTGTTGATGTACAGCGCTTCAATGCAGATTAATTTGAGGGGACGTTTCCAAGGGGTTGAACGTCATAAAAATTTAGACATTCTAGGGCATTACCCTTGTGGCAATGTCATAATCACTTACTGTAAACATATAAAATAATAGTATAAAATAATATAGTTAATAAGGTAGTGGTATTTTAATAACATTAATGTAATGTAGTTGCATTTTAAATAACAGATCAGGATAAACGTTGAGAAGTGAATATTAGAAATAACATGCTGCGATACAGTTGATGAGAAATGAATATTGCTTGGTTATTAATTGAATTGAAACAAAACAATTAGAGATGTTACTTTATTAGTTGGGCTTTGATTGCTGATGTGAGGGTGATGGTCGTAATTTGAATGAGAAAGGACAGAAAGTTTTTGATAACTTTAGCATGTACGGCTTTACAGCATTGATATTCCAGAACTTTTTATGAAAGCTGTTTCCATTTGTTGATACACTGATGCTGTTTATTAGTTTAATTTTCTCTCTGACCTATTTTAAAACGTTGCACAATTATGGATGTTACTCTGTTCAGGTTTTATGTCAAAACCATTTACCATGAACTCAAAGTGTTCGTTAAACACAGATTGAAATGTATGTGAGCTTTGTTGCATTTATGGTCAATTATGCAGTAGACAAATCAGGAGAGAAGTCCACTTAGCGTATATAAAACATATTGTTATTTATTTCAGTCACGTCTTACATGGTCACTTACTTACTAATTTAGTACAGAGAATTGTTTTTGTGACCTGCTCTCTATTTTTCCAATGTGTGTACATGTGAAAATGACATGTGCCAGAATTCAGTTACCTTTATACAGGCTTACGATATGGTATAGTGTATGCGTGGACATTTATATAGCACCTTGAGTTTTGTAGTGATGTTTTAAACGTATTAGATTTGGTTCTTGTTAGAGCTAAGTTTCAGTACTGTGAGAAACTTTGTTAAGTTTGTCTCCGTGTCCACGTGGTTTCTGTTTAGTCGTCTCAGTTATCCTCTTGATTATCATCTGGCTTGATTTGAAGGTCAGTGGGGAGCATACAAGTTTTTGATACTCATTCAGTTTTGTATTGCTTAGCGATTAAGGCTGTTGGATCTTGTGCTGTGAGGAATGGAGTTGATATCATGCTGTTGTATGTAACATGGATAGTTGGATATGCAGAGATCCCAGTGTTCAATTGCGTAGCCGGCATTCTCTGACATCTTTGCACACAGTTTTATGCTGCGTCTGAATGTAAGTAACATTGCAGCAACGATAATGATGTTATGGGTAATTTAACACCTTTTTAAAACTTAATTCGAGACATTCCAAAACTTGATGGAAGTTGGTTTTAATGAAACGGACTCAGATTACGATTGGCTGATACTGATGGCGATGGTTTGAGTAATTTTGTGAATGCTGATTATAATTATTGTACAGGTTATACGTGGAGAGTGCATGGTCAAATGAGTAGATGTCCTTTCCAGATCAGCTTGTTGAAAATGTTTATGGCATCTTTACTATTTGTATTTGAGTTTCAAAGTTGAATGCATTGTCTTTAATCTTTCGTTTTTTCACTGTTCCTTCTTATGTATATGGTATATAATATTATTACATTTTATCTTGCTGTAAATGATTTAAAGAAACGTCTAACGACATTTGTATTCTGCTACAGACAACGGTCTAAATCCAATGAACCAATCCAATTCTTCAAATGCTGACAAAACTGAAGGAAAAGGCCAACTCTTATTATCATTGTTTGCATAGTAAATTGATTCATCTAAGTTTACGGCCAAATGATTTGACCTTGTGAAATGTGAAATATGACCAAATTAGCTTAACTGTTAAATGATGTGCTTGAAATACTGCCTCTACTGTATGCTTACACAGATTTTAAAAGCTACATTTTGGAGTTCACCATTACAGTCCATCTTAACCCTTTAATGCCGCGATGGTAGTAAATGGTATGGGAAATCCTATACCCTCCGGCATTAAAGGGTTAAAAGAACTAACATGGTGACAATTTCAGTCAAATTGAATTCTGTGTAGGGACTTTAAAAAATTCAATGAAAGATTTCTCGATTTAGTATATCACACTGCTTCATGGCAAACAAACACGAACCAGTAAATAAACATAACCATGTAGTTTATGTACATGTATGTTTTTTAATATACTGTAGATTTCTCTAATTATATTAATATTGGAAGTTGACAAACTGTAACAACAAATCTCCTCGCCTTTAATGAAGACACGTCAAATCCTTTGCCAGTGATCAGTGGGATGAGCTAGATTCCTACTGCCTTTGTTTTCTCATCATGCGATGGTTTCTACATTGTTGTCTCAGGTACAGACTTCAAACTCTCATGTTATGCCAGTTCCTAATGCCCCTCCTCACTGCAGTGATCTAATGTAAGGTTGTAGTTTATGATGAACACTTATTCTATTCAGTGGCATTGAAGGCGTCTGTTTTTGCTGTGCAAACTGATTAGCAAATCACTTACCGTACCTGATCTGTATGAAGTTGGCATTATATACGATGTTGTGCTTGGCACAGTCCAATTGTTGAATTACTGCTGACATTTGAGACCACAGAAATTAATTAGCAAAAAGAGCACAAACTACCACTGTCTGGGTGGAAATAGACAATAAAACTGAAGTGTTGCAACTAAATTATGTAATTAAAGGGTCATCTATGAGAAAATCAGTGATTGAGAATTGCTCATTTTGTCTATCCATAAATTTTTCGATTGTCAATGTAATTCTTGCCATTCTGTATTATACACATGCAATTGTTTTACAGAAGTCTAAAATGCAATAGCAAGTCAATTTTTTTATTTTGCTTCCCACAGCTGGAAGCAGCTGGAGCAGTTCTATTTATGCAAACAATGTCATGGCCATTGCTGGTAATTTGTAAAATTGTTTCTGAAGATTTCATCTAAAAATATAGTCTATCAAATAGAAACAAGAGCTTTTCATGTGTAAAATCAGGACTCCATTTGATCTGATAAGATTACAATTTCTTTAAAATATGTATATTCCAAGAACTTTTGCAGAGACTTAACATAAAACTTTTGCTCAGCTTTTACCTGAGTAGAAGGTGGAATGTTACAAAAAGTGTCTTAGTTTCAGTTTCACCAATAAAAAAAAATATTACATTGATAATATATTTTGTAGGAGCAGTGGAGAAGATGTAGACACATCTACTTTATTTTAACCCATTAATGCCAGAGGGTATAGGATTTTCCATACCATTTACTACCATCTCGGCATTAAAGGGTTAAATTTCAATTCAAAATGTCATTCTGCTCCTGCTTGTGTGTTAGATATGACTGCATATTGTGCATAACCTGACAGATTGAATGCTCTTCGAATGTGAAGTAGGCTGAATGAGTGTGACCTGTGCTTCTGAAATGAAGATGCTACAGATGTCAGTTAGCAGAATGAAGCCAGTTCTGATTATGAGGAGTCAAGTTCTTCGTAGTTTTCTTCTCCTATCTTAAGTCTTGCAAGTTACCGATATTGTGTCTGATTTTATGGAAAGGTTCTAGTACTTGTCAGTTAAGCATGTTTTCATAACCGAGTATACATTTTGATGTTTGAAAGCACATAGTATATATGGTTTTTTGATCAGTGACAGTTATGCAGCATAATATATGTAATATGCGTGATGTGGTGGCCAAACTGGTATTGCAGATGTCTTCTAATCAGTAGGTTATGGGTTTGGTTTCTGAAGTCAGTAATCGTTGTTAATGCAATTGCATTATGTGCTCCATTGTTTCATGCTTGGTGGTCGAGACATGGAAAATGCCAGAATTCGCGTGTCATCCATCCAGGACTTTGGGAGATCACTCTGACCAGTCCAGAATCTTAGGCAAAGAGAAAAGACATCATGCAGCATATGCCCTGACATTTATGATAGCATACATGTTGGGGCGACTATATACATACACTTGTTGCATGCTGCAAGTTAAATTATGTCTTACTTGAATGATTATGTGGCATTTTGTGTTGTTAGAGGAAAAATGATTGTATCCTGTGCTAAGATACACGTATCTGATTAGATACAGACTTGCACTGGACAAGAATGAAGTTTTGTTGAGGTGTAGAGCATAAACGTGGCATTTCATTAAGAAATTTATTATAGGTTTTACAGCATTTTTATAGTGTGATAGATACTGTTAATATGATTTGTTGACCTATTTCATGCTTAGCATCATGAGAGATGTATTTTGTTAGCATAGTGACACATTTTCTGTTTCATATCTTGAAAACAATTGTTTTTCTAAAGCAAGCTTTAGATAACTTGCTGTACGATAACATGAGAGTACGAAAGAAATATTACGTCTGTTTTGCACATGTTATGCTTAGTGATATAATTGTAAATATTATTATGTGTAGCATTTAATTACAGATTTGTATAACTTTTCAAGATCCAAAGCACCGACTAATGGAGTTTTGATTTTGAGGCATATGATAGAAATGTATCAGACCTGTTTGCTACCTTGGCCTGCTGCTGCTGATGTTCTTTCCTCGCTGTATTATATATATATAATTATATATATATATATATATAATATATATATAATTCACTGTCGACTGCTTCACAGGTCAAAGGTTGGTGAGCGGAAGAATTATTTCTCGTTTGCTGTCTACGAATAAATTTATTGAACTAAACTTCTGCATCTTGTTAGTTCTTGTCGAAGGAGTCTGGGATGAAGCCGCCTTTTCTACATCCTTCCACTGCTTTATCTTTCCAGAATTAGTTACCTAGCGGTCTCCTTAATGAACTTAATCTTTCTTTGCTCCTTTTTCGCAAGCATTTGAAAAGCCATTCTCTTTGATTGTGGTTTGTTCGAGAGCGCCTCTGATGAGTTTCTTTAAGTTGTGTTATATAAATTCATCATTACGATTACAATTACTCATAGTTTCAGAAACACATTGAGTTTAAGATTCTAATGGTCATGTTTAATTGCCGAGCATGCCAAGCCCCGATTTGTCTTAGGAAGCTTTGTGTGCCAGTGCTATCCATTTCAGGTCATAGATTCCTTTGCTCTGCCACGCAAGGTGACCTGGTTGTCCCTATGGCTCGAACTTCTAGTGCTGCAAAAAGCTTCACTATTGCAAACTTCTCTGCCAGTGAAAGTAATGGAACAATCATTTAAAGTTATTTACAGGCCATCAGTATTCAGTATTTATAATCTGGGGATTTGGGTCATTTCCATATTTAATCTGTACTATCAAAAACACCACAGAACCATACAAACAATTGCCTCTTTTAAAAAGACTTAACGCTTGAGCGGCCACCTGCAATGTTAAAGTGTTAAAGACAGAAAGATATTTGCAAGTTATTGACTGCAATATTAGTTTCAGATTATTGTAAACAGAAAACGATCAAACAAGTTCCAGAGATGTTGAATGTACTTAAGCCAACCTTAATTGCAACGGTATCATTCATTCAATCATTCATTCATTCATTCAATCATTCACTCATTCATTCAATCATTCATTCAATCATTCATTCAATCATTCACCTGATATGACAGCTAAAGTCACTGAATTCAATTAGTGTCCTTTAAGTGCACATGGAAAACTGTGCAAATGTGTCGACGCAATTCTAGCGAAGACACGTTGCATGTCTTCCGCCGTCGACAGGAACTTGTGATCCAGTTATAAACGAAGCAGCATCAGACGCAAGAAACGCTATTGCTCTCGCGGCCTCGTCTGGCTGACCGGGTCGACCCAACGGATGTGTCTCGGAAGTTCGTGCGAGAAACTATTCAATTCAAAACAGTAAGAAGATATGTTAGTGTTTACAGATAATTATTCACAATTAGGTGCTACATAATTATATGAAGCAAAGGAGTTCAGAAAGCAAAGTAATTTAAGCTCAGAATTACAATGTAGATTATTCTGAATACGTGTGAATGTAGTTATAGTTACCGTGTCTTAAATGCAGGAGTTGTTTTATTCCTATGGTGACCTGAATAAGAGCACATAACTGAATACTGCCCATAGTGGACAGACTCATGAGAAAGACTTTTTGGTTACAATGCTGGATCTGTACTGTACTCACCTACTTTACTCTGTTGTAGGCAAGAATCAGAAGATCTAAACTTAGAAGACACTACTAGCATTATATAAAAATGTTAAAAGCCTTCCAGTATGCTTTGAGACAAGAAATCTCGTTCTAAGCAAATCACAAATGGTTAAATCGGCTAGCACAGTGTAAAGCTTTTTTTCATGTACACATGAAATAATGGCAAATACCTTTGCATACTGTTCATCATCCATACCTCCTCTTTTATGTACGTTCGTTATTATGACTCCAGGGCTAAAACAGAAACCAACACACAGCATTCAATTCCAAGAACATAACCTGCAATTAACGTTAAAACAAATCTTTACCAAGTTAGTTCATCAATGACAACATTAAATGCATCATATTATATTCTCCACTATCCTATCTACATGTATTCCAGCATATGAATTCAGTGACTATTATTTGCTAACCTAGTCTGCTCCCCATGTAGGCATGTAGTATTGGACTTCCATAAATCACCACTGTTAACCAGGTACATATTATATATATACATGTATATATCTTCATTTATTGTGGGGCGAGGTGGTGTGGGACTGTGGGTATGTTCGCTGCCTTGCAGCCAAAGGGTTGCAGGTTCAAATCCACCTCAAGTCGCTTCATAGGGACCTTGAGTAAGTCCTTCACTCGCAATTGCTCATTGCTCAAGCACTTCGGCATGAAACTCAGATTCAGTGGCTGTGCTGTAGTCGGGAGCGTTTCTGAGTAGAAACCTTTAAAGAGCGCTATAACAAGTTCACATACATACATTATATTGCAATTATTAAAACCCGAGTGACAAACCGCATGCTTATAATTAACACATGATATACATGTGTAATGCAATTATCTCAAGTGAGACTAGGCGATTACGACATGATGAAGTTCATCTCATAAAAATTTAAATAAAACTATCGTAGTGCACTCACTTGACGCTGTTAACTCTTACACCTTTGCTGGCAAGTTCTGTAAAATAACACAAGCTCCAATTATGAGGATTTACTCTATGTTATGTTAGTAAGTGTATCGTGTCCAATCTTCATGTTTATCATGCATAATTATCTTTACATGTTTTTTCAATCTTGAGAAATAAAATTTCTCGATTCAACTCCAAAGTGCTCAGTTGATGTTTTGTGGTTTCATGCTAGATTTTGGATTAGTTTTCTATAACTATTATTAGTATTTATCTAGCAACAGTAACAACCCATCTTCATCCATTTCGATCCAAGTTTTTACAAAGTATCTAGCAATCTGACAGCTGCAAGTCTACAGATCCTGATGATGTCGTGTTTGAACATTTTTTCCAGTTTTATTGTCTATTAATTTTAGTCAGAGCCAATACACGTGTGCTCCAACAGGAGGTCATTCCAGAAAATGGAGCCTGCAACCTGCACTCTACAAGTTCTCATCTATGTTACATTAGTTATAATTAAAACTGTGTACATGAAATCACTCAGGTTATTAAAAATCATATTTTGGAAAAATACATAAAGGTCAAAGTGTAATCGTATAAATCTCTAATCAATAAAATTCCAGAATTACCAAGTGCTGTACAGCGAGTGAACTGATCCAAAGCACTCTTCGAAATGTTGTACGCAAGAACGCCAGGAAACTAAAAACAACAAAATAAGCCACAGAACAAAAGACAGCTCAGTGCTGCAGTGATAACTGCATGGAAATCCTACATGTACCTCTACATGGAATGTCAATCAATGTGTCAATGCCATCTGCAAATCTCCATATCTTCTTTCAGCCCTGACATACACCTTGCAGAATATTCATTAAACCATAATGATAAATTCTTCAGTGAGACTTCTTAGCGATCGAAAACATCGTTATTGTGCACTTTGGTGCTACAAGCAAAAGAAAGATATTTCTGAGCTCAGGAAGAAATTCAAAGAAAAATGTGATATTGTGCCAGTTGAAAAAAAATGAGAAAACTTGTCCAGTTTTATTGAGAAATGCCACCCAGGTTGAGGGCCAAAAATGCCACCATTACTTAGTACTTAGGTCTGCACATCTGGCAACCAGCCGCACGTTCTCGTCCAGGAATGACATTTCCTGGCATCTCAAGTCGCCTCTGATGGTTCTAGTCATTTCTTCCATGGTCTTCCTCTCTCTTCTCTGCCTAGAACATCACTTCTTTGATTACTCTATATTCATCCGTACAAGACACAAGCCCCACCAACATGCCACGCTTGGCCACTTAATTTTCGATAATTATATCCTTTCTTTACGACTACAGCTGCTATTGCAATCTGCATCATAATCATCAATCATCGATTCTTATATAATTTTATGCAGTTTCTAGCCTTTCTGGATTTATCACTTTTTATTGTATTTTGTAATCTCTACCTGACAACACCACACAAGAAATAGGAGACACTTACTGAACGAATGCCATTAACACTTGAGACATTGACAACATTGCCCTTCGTCTTAATCAGATGAGGTACAGCCAACATCGTCAGCTGATAAATAGACCTACAAGATCAGATGAGACAACGGAATGACAAGAACATAATTAATGTCATTACTGACTCATTAGTCTTAATTGAACAACAATCATAAATATTCATATGACAGAATGAAATGAAAAATGGTTTATTTAAACATTACAGTATGAAAGTATAAAAAGTAGGCCTATAAGAATGTAAACAAATCTCCAGAATCTACTAACTGGTATTATCAATGAGTCACTTCAAGGTAGAAATATAACAAATCAACAAAACCAGAAGTCAAACTACGAATGGCAAGAAAGGGGAAACAAATGAGTTCTTAAGTTTAGTTCAGAATGACATTAGAAGTAGAATTAAGCATGGAAGGACTAAGCAATTACACACATTGGAAACTCTTAAAAACACAATGACAATAAAATCACATTCAAGACTAACTTTTTAGAGGAGATTGCACTGGTGATGGCAGAGTAGAGACGAGTAGAGTTTACTGTGGTGATAAAGTACAAAATGATTCACTCTAGGACTCTAGGACTCAAGTAAACTGACAAACAGAGTTTCTGCAAAGTACTCCCATTCCAACATAATGGTAAATATGCTACGGCCATTACCTGTTTAAAGTGTAAATAAATTTATTTATCTGTTATATTCATCAAAGTAAGCGAACATAAAGTCTCGACAAATCTATTCGTCTGCTGTCAGTGAAGTCACGCAGCAAGAACCATCGCAACTGCCACCAATAATGTTGGCAGCACCATAGGCGGAGACCTGGTCCGAACTTTGGGGGGGACGGACGAGCGGCCAAAAACATTGTGACGACTAAAAACTAAATTTTGATGACTAAAAAAGGTGTCTTCAGAAATTTCTACAGAGCTAAAAAAGGTTTATTCAAAACAATTTATGACTCAATAGGTATACGCAAATAGATATTCTACATTAATATGAAAATCAAATCATTCAGCCATCATCTATATATTCTTAAACAATAATAGCAAAAATCATTTTGACAGACCTAAAAAATGGTTTATTCAAAAATGTAGATGACTAAAAAGGTGTCTTTAGAAATGCTCATAGTAAAAATTCCAGAAATTTTGACGACAAAAACAAGGTGTATAGAAATTGTGATGACTAGAAAAGATGTCTTCAGAAATTTGGACAATTAAAACAATATGTATATAAATGTTGACGACTAAAAAAGGTGTCTTTATAAATTTAGACGAATGAAACAAGATGAATAGAAGTGTTGACGACTAAAAAAGGTGTCTTCAGAAATTTAGACGAATAAAACAAGATGTATAGAAGTGTTGACGACTAAAAAAGGTGTCTTTAGAAATTTAGACGAATAAAAAATATATGTATAGAAATGTTCTCATCTCATCTCAATCCTCAATCTCATGAGATGAGAACATTTCTATACATCTTGTTTTATTCGCCACTAAAAAAAGGTGTCTATAGAAATTTTGACGACCTAAAACTGTGAAAAGGTTTCTCAAAAAAATTGTGGCAACTGAAAAAGGTGTTTTCAGAAATTTGAACGACTACAACATGGTCGTTAGCAATTCTACACTGAAAAAACACCCCCGAAATCAAATCCTGGCTACAGCAATTGTGGGGGACGAACAAGATGGGTAGGATTTGATGGAAGTTAGTGAGTGAATCGAAAATTAAATGGTTTCAATGATATTAATATTAATTGGTTGTGATTGAATCATAGATCTGAATTAAACCGATCTTATCTAGACTTGTCCAATCTATGCTGGTTAAACTGAAGTTGAACTCAATTCATGATTAGATCGAGAGGTTTTTCAAAGATTTGTTTAATGTTTTCTAATAATTTGTTGGATACAATTTAATTATTTGAATTATGTAAGCTTTCTTTATTTATATAGCTTCATAAAGTAAAAATATAAGGGTGTTCAAGCAGGGTGTTTTCAAAAACGGACGATGCATTAATACCGTTTCTATTATGGCATCGCTCTTATTGCGTTGAACAGGTTTTTTAGTATTTCCTTCGAAAATCTCTTCTTCTAAAATTGTAACGTCGTCAGTCGCCTGCAGTGTGTTCATCAAGTGTCAATGTCCTGACACTTGACGATTGGGGGGGACGGATACATGGACCGTCCCCCCCACCACATTCATTGGGGGACCGTCCCCCCCTGTCCCCTCCTAGGTCTCCGCCCATGGGCAGCACTAATCGCGATTCAACTTCCTAAGCAATAATTCTACAATTCTGCAACTTAGTTAAAGCGAGAGTCTGTCTTCACCTCATGTTAACATTCATAACCTCATCGTACTGCTCCATTGACGTTGTCTCAATCGTTCCTACCCTCAGAATTCCAGCAGAATTCACCTGAAAAACAACGAAAGCAGAAACTTCCTTATTAGCTATTCAAAGTTGAGAACTACACAGCCATCTTCGATTGAATAGTTCTAGGATTTTATTGAAGGTAACTTGTTAAAACACTTATCACAATCTTCTTATGCTCGGTTGATTTAGAATTTAGACGGTTGTAAGACAAATGAAATTCCTTCAACAATATTTTTAATGAAAGTGCAAATGCCTCTTGTGGTATTCCTTCAAACACAACCAGAGTGATACACCATTGTACTGAATCTGATACATCAACCACCAGAAATAATACATTCAACTACTAACTAAAATGGTTAAAATCATTCAGTCATGAAGCAAGAAGATGCAGATGAAAGTTTACCAAGATGTCAAGTCTGCCATATTTGTCGATGGTAGAATCAAGAAGCTGCTGAACATCAGCCTCCTTTGTTACATCGCCAACAACCATAAACACCTAAGGATAAAATCAGTTTACTGGTACATATCGTAAATAACTGCAGCTTAGTTATTAATGAAACTACACTCTTTTTAAACCTTGCTGTAAGATTTGGTAATTTTACTGTTGCTAGTGTTTAAAACTTAACAATATGGCAACTAATACTTTACGTACCTTAGCTAAGGTTAGTGCTTTTTAAACCTTACTGTTAGGCATGGGGGAGCAGAGGTTAGTACTGAAGACAATGCTCCCCTGCTTCACTTTCAAGTGTAAATCACATAATGAAACCGACGTGTGAATCTTTGTACTCACCAACTGGTGCAGTACAGCACTGTTAGAATCCGGAAAGCACAGGTACCAATATCATTAACTGCTGTGTTTTATCTGGTGTGTAATTTCTACTATGTTTCCTGTATTAAACGCTCATTCAGGTCACGTTTTTCTTTACTGAATAACCGATGTTACAGCATTAAAAAAGACTCAAATAAAATCAGTCAAACTTTTTATACTCCAAAATATTGTAAAATCATCCAAAATATTGTAAATCATTATGTTAACTAAAAATTGATAAATCTATGATAATTACTTCAGTACATCCTGGCTGTTTCTTGCATTCCTCAGCTGTTTTCTTCAGGTTTTCCTCATCTCTGCCATTTAATGACAGTTTAGCTCCAAGTTTTGCAAAGCGTATAGCAGTCCCCGCACCAATTCCAGAACTTGCACCTGAGATTGTAACAAATGAAACCAAAAAGAATCACTGGAATTTATTAGGTGCACCAGTAACTTTGAACCCACATAATCACATTTTGCGGAAACTTACAAGTACTTGAAGTCTATTAGGTAACACATCAATTGCTGAAGAAACCCAGTCCTGCGCCTAGATGCAAAAGTCACAAACTTTTAAAACCAGTAGCAGCAATTTAATACAACCAGGTGAGAAAATGTGAGGCTATTAGATTGTTAAATGAAGGAACAGATGACAAGAAAAGCTAAGCCAAAGGAATTGCACTGAAACCTGCCATAATAACTAATTTACTAGATGCATTCCATGGCATTGCATCTAAACAGACTTTGGAAGTTGTTAGGTAGTTGGTGAGTTTGAGGTGCCACTCATCTTGTCGCCTCTCTTTCCCAATCTGTGCTGCTGCTGCTGCTGGTCATCTCTTCGCTGATGAAGTGCAGTCATTTGTCCATTGTCGATGCTACCCCATCATCCCAGATGATTTTAGTCAGAAGTTTTTCAGTTCTCTCTTACTGTCTACAGTCCAGGGTGTTGTCTAATCACATTTCTCTCAATGCTGCAAAAACTCAATTTTATCTGGGTTGGCATCCATGCATTAGCAGCTTTCTCAAAAACTTGAATTTGTTCTCCTCTCTGAACTTTTCCTGCTCTTCTGTTTCTCAATAAGAATTTGGAGAACGTCTCTCATCTCACACACGTGAGATAAATAAACATAATGCAAGATGTGGAATTTTCCACTATCCTCAACTATTGTCCGAAAACTTGTCCAACGACGTTGAAAAGGCTTTTCTAGTCCTGTGTTTACATAATAGCACAGCATAGGTAAAGCGACGTTTCTGTGATAATAAGTATTGGCTTGCGCCCCCCCCCTCAACCTATGCAATCACCAGAAAATGCTAAAGTTTAGCACTATTTTTGCAGTATCGCCAAACTAATGTGTAAGGGTGCTTCAATCATCGACGTTAAGCTGCAACGAAATGAAGAATTCTGGAATAATGTTCACGCATTTCCAAACATTTGCCAAACCGTACCTGTGATCAAAGCCACTTTGTCTTTCAGATCGCACATTTCTGACGCCATCTTCTCAAAGTGACTTTGAGTGAGAAGCAGGACAAGTTTTAAAAAACTTCTCTAATACAACCATCGATGAATACAACTGGACTCGAATCCGAATGCGATGCAACGATTCTCAGCTGTCAGCTGCTGGCTGTGCTACAGGATATACAGGGATACCACTCTGAATTTTGAAATCAGAGCCGGTCAAACAAAAGGCTAGAAAAGGATAGATTGACAATTTCTCTCGAAAATGCATGGATTTTTCCATTTTTCAGGGCTTCCGGCTTGAAATTTCTGACCTTTTTTTAGCCTAATCATCCTATGATTAAAATTTGGTCTCTTTTCCTTCCCGATAAAATTTCTGATGACCGTTTTAAAGTTTTTCGCTCAAAAATTTACAATTTTTGGTCCAAATTCACAAAATTTTCGACTTTTTACGTCTTTTGTGCAATTTGACCTTAAAATGTCTATTTTATGTGTAAAAAGTCGGGAAAACCGCCGTGACAAAAGAGGCTAGATCCTGACAGAAAAAACCTAGAAATCTAGATAAGACCGAAAATGCCTAGATCTAGGTGGAAAAAGCTATGGCTGACCCGAGAAGTGCGAGAACCTTGACCCCAAGGACCGTTTATAAAATTGGTGTAGTCGGTAAATTCATTATTTTATTATCACACGTCACGTTTCTGCTCTGAACGCAGACCTCTAACGGACAGGAAGGTTTTATAATTCAGTAACAGATATCCGTGGTTTAAAAAACAAAGCATTGCACTCGAGTCAAAATTAATATTGCTCGTGGGCTATAAAATATTATTTAATATCGGTGTAAAATGTAAGTATTATGATGCAGGTTTTTCATCAGACATAATAAACTGCAATGCATTTATTTTTTTAGCTTAACATATACACTGAAAATTCAGGGCATCAAACTTGTACATTCACTATTATAGGGATGGTTATAAGTTTGGTTGCTTTCAGTTAACTGAATAAAGTCTGATGGTAGTTACTTTGCCCGGAACAATGGGATTCAAGCATAGGCTACACACATACAGGACAAACTTTCAGACTTTTAGTATAGATACCTTCCCTTTAAGAGAGCTATGAAAAATGTGTCTGACAAGTTAAATATTGCTTGCAGGGTTTTAAAAAAATGCATCATAATTTAGTATATGATGCAAAAATATAAGTGTTGCTATAGAGAATTTTCATTACAGAAAAAAAAAAACTCATATGCATTTATTTTTTAAGTGAGATAATTAACCACTACAAGAAACGGGGTATCTTTAAAAGCTAACACGGAAAATGTCTATTAATATAAATGCAGCAGCTCTATGTTCACACGACATGTGGGAACTGGAATCCCTGCAGGGTGATACCTCACTATAAAAAAATTCAGGGTTACCACTTCTGTTGTCCTGGTTGTCCATATCTATGATGTTTTTCATGCAGATTTATTTTTTCAGTGTTGCCAATGTTTCTATGGTTTTGGTCTAAAATTTACAGGATTTTCATGGTTTTGTATTTTATTGTATAAAAACACTTATAAAGTATGTGCCTCTTCAGAGGCACTTCCAGTGTGCAAGGCCATGAGAGAAGAAATAGGTTAAATCGAAAATAGAAAATATGGTGGGATTAGTCTAACAGCTGGAATTTGAGGTCAGCTTATTTGACCAGAATGGAAGTTTTGTTTGAATCATCTAAGACACATCCAAAGGTAAAACTTAGACAAAGTCTGTATTTTGTTGGATCAACACCAGAAGGCAGCAAAAAAAATTAATTTATTTTGCTCATTCACAATTATTGAAAGTAGATGTGTACACCTCTGACTAGTTTCGTTGAAGAGATGCTATATGAAAAGTGAATGAATGAATTTGTCGGGTTGTCAACCCTAACTGGAATTATCAGCTAAACCATTGAAAGACAAGATTGAATACGGCTTTGAAACTGAGATCAAACAAATACAAATTTTATTATTTATAAAGTACTTGTTCTATACTTTTACCAAATTTACGAAAAAATCGTTCTATTAGCTGCTAGACTGTCAAACATGTTAGCTACTAATGGACGACATCAGTTGCAGGAAACAAAATAAATCCATAACCGCATAGAACCAGAAAACTAATTGATTACATTTCATCATAAACGCATAATTATATTTTGTAAGCTAAAGACATGAGTATGTCTGTCTCATAATCCATGAATGAACATAATCGATTAACAAACATAAAACATGAAGACTTCATTGAATTAATTGCAGGTCAACCTATAAATAAAAATCGAGATCAATAAACACTAGACTAGCTCTTCTTCATTTCCATAATTCCATTAGCACCAAAATCCATCGCTATGCAATAGTTATCAGTTATAGTTATGATCCCGTTTCTGCTTCAGCGGAAGAATCCTTCGACAGAAACTTTGACGACCACAATGATTCGTGAGAAGATGATGTCGGCAAAACAAAATGATCGTAGCCAAAACCAGACACTCGTCCACAGAACTTCTCATCATCAATTTCGCCTTGAAAATATTTCTGTACAGTCGAACATCATTGATTCATTATGTAATGTAAATCATGTATCAATTGGCTATATATTGAACAATCACTGTTAATCAGGTAATGGTTGCTTAGGACCTTGATGACATGAATATTCTCAAACTTTTAATTTAATTGTCTCATTCCATATTAATGAAAGAATCAAACAAGCATTATTAACTTCAGTTTTAAAAATGTTTTCATTCCATAAAAAGTATTTTTAATTAGATTAATTGTAGAATATGACTGAATAAAAAGGTCAGAAAAGAACATGTGAAGGGTTCTGAGCCCTGGTGTCACATTTGACCAATGTTTGCACAACTGACACACAACAAGTGGAGAGTTAAAGACTCAACTGCATTCAAAGTTCCTTTTAGAATGCTGAACAAAGTAATTTTTGCTACAACATGCTGATGAAGCCAATTTTTACAGAATATTTAAATTTTATGTTGCATCTTAAAAAAGCTAGTTAACCCTTTCCAGCCGGAATTGTTTTGATACCTATCCTGTTTCTGGGGTCACGGGTGACCCCATCCGGCGGGAAATGGTTAAGAAAACATAAATTTTTGTATTCCAGCCTGTCTTGTTAAGACACTATACTCGCAAACTAAATATACAATATTGCAACAATAGTAACCTGTTTCATTTGGAAGAATGTGGCTCCCGTAAGAAGACTATCACTTCCAGCCTGATGTGGCACACCTGTGCGCTTCACCTGTAATAATTCGATATATTCATCAGCGCATTTCTAACAGCATTATATTGACAGCCAAATATTAAAAAACGAAGTATTAAATCCATAAGCATAATGACCATTTAGAGCTAGCATTTGTTTGTGTAATGCACACACAAAAACGGTGGGTGGCCTCACTAAAAGTGATATAGCTTTTATTCTGTTTCAAATATTTTGATGAAATCTGGCCATCATACATGTGTAAATATGAATTGTCTTTAAGCCTGTAAAATTTCATTTCGAAACTCTTACTTCTGGTCAAGATACTGGCAAAAAACTTAGGGGAGGGTCTTTTTTTGGCCCACCTTGTAGAGATATAAAAAAATGTCATCAAGAAATGTTATTCTTGTCACAATTAGCAAACAGGTTTATTAAGCTCAGTTGCAATCGTAAATCATTGTAATTAAGAACTTACTTTATTTAGTTATACTTATGCACAATCTCATTTCACTTAAATTTGTTTCTCTTAAACTGATTTGATTTACTTTGATATTTGGTTCTCAAGATAGTTTAGTCAACTTGCAAATCTGTCTTATAATCAAGCAAATAGAATAATTTTTAGCTTACATCAACCTGTTCGGCCATTTCTTGCAGACCACCTTTCAGACTGTTGCAAACTGTCATCAGGTGTTTAACATCATACAGGTTTGGAAAGAACTCCTTCACCACTCCAAGGAAATCATCTTCTTTCTGAGGAAGCGAACAGTTTGTAAGAATCTTTACCATGTAGCCAAAGTCATATATGCTACAAGACAAAAGTAAATCACAAATAGCGGCAAGGCAATTTACATATTTAGATACATTGCCAAGTCACAAACACAAATGTAGCATTAACTGTCTCTATCTCGACACACGTGGTGCAGGATCTTTCTAAAATCATTTCAAAAGTTCTGTTCTAACATGCACTTCATAACTTCAGTATTCCTGTCTGAAATTAGGATATTGAAGTGTATCAACTTTAGAAGTTAGCCATTATTTTGAGTTTTGTATAGTCAAACTTTCTGTTTATAACTGTAACGCATGTCCTTGCGACCAATAAACATCTGACCTTGATAATCCAGGGCCCTGCATAGAGTAGAGAGTAAGACATATTTAGTGTACCAAATCAATAGTATACACTATACAGTCAATTAAACAAGTGACATTTGGTATGATCCAACTCTCAATGAGAGATCTATAGTTACTGATCACAGTTTGGTTATGCTACTGTCAGCAGTGGTGAAGGATCTGACCCCATAAATTTACTGAAAATTGAGTGGGTGGAGTCAAAGCCACATAATTTAGAGAATTGTGCGTATTTACACAACCTGTGTGGCATGAGGTTCAATTAATATTTTCACTAAGGATGCACCACAGGTCATTAGGTGCTCTCCATATCACACATAATATATAGTTTTGTAATGCTAATCAAGTAATGCTAATTAATGTCAGACCTGTGGAATGAAATCCATTTGATATTCTCATTGAGGACGAGGCCAGAGGTCGTGAGGTGCTCTCCAAAGTCACTTGCTTCAATGCCATATTCTTTGTGGCTGGGAAAGTCGATTCCACTGTTTCTCAGCAGCTCAACTGAATCGTGAGCAAACATGTCTGTTCTGACAAAACAACGAACACACGTTCTGCTGTACTGTGTGGCTGCATCAGAAATGCAACATTGCAAAACACGAAATGTCAGCAACGTATGATCTATGATGTCAATCAGTGCAGCATCACGAACGAATAATTGCATAAAACTGAACTTGCAATCATAACATTAAAAAGACTAATACCATAACAAATAATACTATAGATTCTATTTTAATTATTAGCATTATTATGTTTACAGCTACAGCTGTATTTATTACACAAATTACAATTATTGCAATGTTATCAAATCAGAAAATACAATTAAATCAACAGCTAAAAACATAAATAATATGACATCAACCAATCAATCAATCAAATGTTTGGTACATTTATAACACATTTCGGCTACTGATATGTATTTCATGCAAACCGCCTAAAACTCTGCATTAATCTACCATGCTATCAATTACAGAAATAAGCTATTCTAATTTAAAAGCTCTAATCTGTTAACTTTTGTTACACTTTACATCTTTGATTCCGCCAGTCACAGAGCTCTGAAACCCAAATTGTTCCAATGCAAAAGCCGTCACTTACTCCAGATTGAATTTGAGGTTGAACTGCCAGGAAGCAATTGGAGCTGGCGTGTTTCCCTGTTCGTCAAAGAAGGTTAGTCCAACCTGGATGACCTTGAGGATGTCAACATTGCACTTCATCATCTGGTATTGGAAGTCACAGCTTGATTTAAACTCACCAGTTGGCTTTGCTACCACTCCAGGGAATTCTGTGTCCTGAAATAAAGTTAAGTAGGAGGATAAAGTGGTCAAACATTGGATGTTTGTGGTGACAAACGCATATATCAACTTCAAAGGACATCAAAAAAAGCTCTGACTTGAAGTATGCTATGGCATTCAACAACAGCTCTAGATAGTTAAATTGTGTTCAACATCATTGGATGACTTCACAATAATTAATCAGTAACCAGTTAAGGAATACACAACACTAAACTAAGTAAATTTTGCTCCAAAATTCCTGAGGTATCAAAGTACATCTACAACATTTTTAAATAATCAAAAAGTATAAATTTTGATTGCAAAGGAAAAGGCTTTTATATTAATGATTAAATACAATTAATGCATCTAAATAAAAAACGAAAAATTTACATGAATAAATACCATTGCCACATAGTTGAAATTAGCCGGCATATGACAGATGTTTTTGAACTCATCATCAAGATTTGACTGCCAGACTTCTTGAATTCCTGGTTGGTTCCGTTCAGTGATCATTTTTCATATAAAATCCACATGCATTTTATTGTCAACCTTAAAGGCAAACAAGCTTTTACTTAAACACACAATAATGCAAGTATGCAATGCAGAATGCAGCATGTTGCTTTCCAAAATACTCAATTACTCATATAATCAGAGCCAAACAACAGAGAACCTCAAAAACCAATAAAAATGTTTTATTACAATGTAAAGGAAAAAGAAGAAACAAGCACTCATAGTCAAAATGTTTCAAACTAACACAAAGAGCGATTCTGATTTGTTTTCTTTAACTGGCAATACATAAATTTATAACTTCAATTGATAAGAATTTTAACTACACCGATAGCAAATAAACGTAATGATTACGAAACATTCTTGATTAAATTGCTCTGAAGACAAAGGTCAACTGAATTATGATCATCTTTTGACTCAAGCACACAAAATCTGTGTGACAGTGCAGCGTCATTGTATGCTGCAAGCGCTGTCACTTAGTCATCGCTTCACCCTTTGGACGTAATTTGGTGACTCTTCTAGTTAACTGTTTTGCTAACTAGCCACTTGTAAATCACATTTAACATCATACAGGTTAGAGCTGGAAGCATTTCAGATTCGTTTTTGATCTTTGAGTTATGCTATACAAATTAGGGCCCCCAGAAATTTGCGCCAAGAAACTGAAAAAATTGCGCACCAAAAATGAAAAATTTGCGCCAATTTTGCGCAAGTTAAAAAATGATAATTTTTCGATTTTTTTCATTAAATCGGTGTACCAAAGTATCTAGCAGTGTTTTTGTCACTTAATGTAAAGCTTTGGCATTCTAGAAATTAGAAATTCAAGCAAAAAATGCAGTTATGAAGTTCCTATAACCATGAGATTAATGTATTCAGACGATAGCAAAGAATTTTAACTTTGCAAAATTTACGCCCACCGAAATCTGCGCTCATTACAAATAGGCCTACAACTTCAAGGTGGTATTATTTATTAATATCATATGCCTATATTATAATGAATCACCAAGTTACACAACGTGCTGAATAGTAGCCTTCCGTCTTTGTCTGCACGCGTGACGCCCAGAGATTAAATGCGATCGCTCTGTCATAAGTACCCGACGCTGCCGTGTGACCGCTTTGAGAAACTTCGTCTAACATATTTTATTGTGTGGCCGTGAAGTTCTGAAATTTTTATACTTAAAGTTTGGTACATTACTACTAAAAATAACGATCTTTAACTAAAAATTCCAATATAATTTCATCCCATTCTGCGGCCACCATTTTGATTATCGCCCATCGGTTTCGTTGCTATGTTGAACTGCCACACGACGCAGTGATATTTTAAGTCAATCAAAGCCCAATTTAGATAAATTAGCAATATTTTGTCAAAAATTGCGCTAAAATCGCGCGGATTGGCAATTTTTGCGCTGTTGCGCGAAACCTGGAAATTTGCGCTAAATTTGCGCTGCGCAAGATCGCGAATTTCTGGGGGGCCCTAACAAATGTCCAATTACAACAACAGAATGTGAAAGAAAGAACAAATGTAACAAACAACAATGCACAGAATATGCATATGTTATAAAAAAAATCATAATCTATAATAGCTTCTAAAGCGCCATTCGAAAGTCAAGTGCAGGACACCAGTTTATTTATTCACCAGTGCTGCATCAAGTCACAGGGGCTGACCAAAAGGTAATCAGAAGTTCCAAGTTCTGTTGCCAGAGTAGTTGGCAATGATGGGTGTAGTCTAGGTTGAGAGAAGTGGAACGTGGAGAACGCCACGAGGTAGTTTTGATCC
This sequence comes from Lumbricus rubellus, assembly GCA_945859605.1. Taxonomy (NCBI): domain Eukaryota; kingdom Metazoa; phylum Annelida; class Clitellata; order Crassiclitellata; family Lumbricidae; genus Lumbricus; species Lumbricus rubellus. Next base: position 21,117,647 of record OX243814.1, read on the forward strand.
ACCCCACTCTGAAAAATTACCACACAATTAACAATTTGTTCAAATCCGTTGAGTTTTCGCTCGGGTCAAGCACATAGAGGAGGGGCAGTAGTTAAAGTGGCCTGGGTGAGTGGTGGGAACGCTGAATGTGAGCAGTGAAAACGCTGATGAAGTTTTATTTAAATGCATGTGTTTCCAGGGTTCCATCATGATGAGCAATGGGAACCCAAGCCAAGAATTTCGAGAGCAGTGGGAACGCCGTTCCACTTTAAACCCTGGGGAGGGGTCGAGCAATATAGTGACCTAGTCTCCTCTAGTCATAAAATTTTTGAGAACCGTCGAAAGAATAGGCTAATTTAATTGCTCACGGAAACCAATGATGAGAAATTGCTTTTGAAGGGTCAAGGCATAAGCGGTGATAATTGAGAGTTGAATCTAATTAATAATTTTTTAAATGAAACGCTTGCAAACACACAGCGCTGTACATGTACAAGCTATGCAGTAAGTAGTCTTAATTAGCATCGAACTTGACTACTAACAGAACACAGCCTGCAATGCACGGCGCTAATAGAAGCCTACAAATCACTCCGCCCTACTATACGGGGCGCGATCTTGTTCCCTCTCGCTCTCCATGCCAGCGTGTTAACCAATGCCATACCGGCCACACGCCTTCCCCCTCAGTAATGTCACAGGTTTTGATGGTGCAGCATAACAGAATGCATGTTCATGGGTTATCTATTTAAAAGTTAAAACGTAAGCTTTATGCAAAAGAAGAAGCTCAAAAACTGGTTAAACACAAATTATTATTATATTGCGTTAACCTTTTTCGTACTGAGCGCGAACATCGACAGCATTTATTATAGACCTACAACTTCCGCTCAGCTTTATTTTTTTAGCTCCATAATTTGAGTCATACACTGAAGGGACCAGCTGTGCAATAGACCTATTTCACATCACAAAATAGTGTGAAAATTTTATGTAATTATTTAAAGAGTACACACCCTTACTATTGCATTCTAGAACAGTGACCGTTACAGTACTTGAGCTACATTTAAAATAGGTAGTATTCACTAGTAGGTTGTGGATGACGACTCTATTCTATTAGTGCGATGGGGTGGCCATATTGTTTGTTTTGGTCACGGTGTAAAATTGTAAATAGAGATATCGATCGTTAGTCACTGTGGTCTCTAGTAGTATAGTGGTGTCTAGTAACCTAAAATGCACAGCAGCGCGACCATACATAATTGTATTATACATGTATTCGTTTATTAAAATCTGAGTGCCAAACCGCCCATCGTCATCGGACAAACTAAACTTTTCTGGTTAGTGACATTTTAATGATAAACGAGTGATAAATGTTCAATTCAATTTTCGCTTAATCAGCACTTTAGGCTGGCAGAACGCAGCATGTTACATATAACTAATTTTACAAAAGTTTTTTGTATATTGTATAAGTTCAATGTATATAAGCAACATAAATAAATATTGGCTTTGAATTAATATTAATTGTTCTGTGTCGAATTAATATTAATTGAGCTGTGTTTGTTGTAGGGATTACCAGGTTAAAAAAAGCTTTCTTAACAGTAGGCTACTCTAGAGGTAAAGTTGCAATTATATTTTTCCGGAGAAGAGAAGCCATGAGCCCAAAGACAGAGCTCTTGACCACAGGAGGGGCGAGGCAGAGGAAATAATCGGTAGAGTACATGCAGTTTATCATTGCGTATTGCGTTGAACAGGCGTTCATCAGCTTCCTCTGCCATCTCTGCTGCACTGGAGCATTGAGATTGTAGGTACTGTCTGCACTTCATCTTCCTCAGCAGCCGCTCAATCCGTTCCCGTTTCTCAGCGCTAGTGTAACTCCACCAGGCCGGAGAGGCATACATTAAATAGGCGATAGTGGTCATTCGGGAGACTTCCTGCAGAGCATTAGGTGGGAGCCCTTTTGATTTGAGCACGCCCAAAGCGTAAATAGATGATGAGCAAGTTGCAAGGACATTCTCTGCACATGGGTGGTCATCCGTAGATCAGATCTTATGCATTCTGTGATGCTGCACCATCAAAACCTGTGACATCAATTCTGTTCTGGTCACCTCAGGAATAATGGGTGGAATAAACGTATGTCTCTTTCTCCTCCCGAATATGATCATCTCTCTGGTCTTAGTTGTATTGAAATGCAAGTTATTCTTTTTAGCCCAATCAGAGATACCTTTGAATTCCTCGGTGACAGTGTTGAGGTGATTGGATCCGAAGATCAGATAGATGTCATCAGCAACCTTTACTATATAGTTGAATTTAAATTTAGGGTGTAGATCGGACCATGAATTAAACCGGTCGAAGTGCTAACCCCTGGACGATGCTAGCTGTAATGTACGCGGCCTCAGAGATAACTCTATCGAATCTAGTCGCATAATAATTATTATCCTTTGCTTCTGAAGTAGCTTATTAATAAGTTGTATACAGCATCTGGTATTTGAGAAATTCATTGAGATGACTACCATGAATTCGTTTTGTCTTGGGTATTTTTTGGGTATTTTTCGTGTCAATTTTCTCAGATTTCAGTCTCCTCATCTTTCACAGCTCAAAGTTATTTAGTGGATATCTACCTTGATGAGTCATCATCATAAGAAAGATATACATACATTTGTAACTAGAATGCTGTCTACATACTAATTACTTTGCTTAGTCTTGATAGTTTTTGATGTCTTACGTGAATTTGATAGGTGATATTCACCAGAGTGCTGTTTTGCTGCTGGTTTTATTAAAGAATATACTTACTTACTTAAGACATATACATGTCTGAAAAATGAAAATTGTCATTTGTGTAGCATCAACAAATTGTACATTAAAAAATTACAAGGAACACCACCCAGAATCTTGCATATTTAGAAAGAACCAAAAAAACTGGTTATAGGGCCTATGAAGAAAATATCAGTCCTCTGGTTCATTTCCCAGCCTTGATATGGCAGTCCAAACTGTGTGGATCATGCCATTTTCTTGTGATTATTTTTGTGCCAATGACCAAAATAGCCATGTCAAAATCACCAGCCGACAAATAGCCTTGTCAAAGCAGTCCGTGAAAATATAAGGTCAAACAATTATCTTAAACATGGGTCAAACAATGATCTTAAACATGTGTCAAAGAAAGTGGTGCAAGATAAGATAACCTATACTTCACAGAGACTAATTGGAAATCGGTTAACAGGAACTAATGGCAACGCGGATTGCTAAGAAAGATCAAACAACTAACTGAATGAAGATAAGAAGAGGAACGTACATACGGGAAACCTATTTCTAAGAATTGATTTGCAAAATTTTAACAGGTCGTATAGGAAGAAAAGTGAGTAAATTATGGCTGAAGAAAGAGGATGTAAGATCTGAGATCGTGATCGGCCACAATCACTCATGACTCAGACATCCTGTAGCCTCCAAATCAAAGTACGCACATGTGGCTAAACCGCCGGCTGCATAGTCAGTGAAACTTACAAGGAAACTGCACTTCTGGACTACCTTCACTCAGTAGCGCACGTGTAATCTCGGTATCTAGATAGGCCTACTACTTGCATAAGATATCGACAGTTCGACACTAACTTTCATTTGTTATTTAGATGGTTGGAAATAATTCCTATTTTCATAGAAAAACATTTTAACATTGCATGCTAGTAGTTTTTCATTTTAGTTTTTTTGAATGCATTACTTGAAACATTCAACATTTTGGTCATTGTGTAACTGAGTTGTCTTAAGCAGCTTTGACAGGACTATTTTGGTCCTTGATGATTTTTACGGGACTGTTTTATACCGTATATATATATATATATATATATATATATATATATATATATATATATATATATATATATTTGTTTAATGAAACAAACCAAGTGACACATTGCACATATTTACATAATGGTAATGATAATGACATCTTTAGTGCCGGTCATTCAGTTAAGTATAAAGATGAGGGATTTTTTCATGTCAGTATAATATTTGAGAAATAGAATTGTGTTTTTCCTTTGCTGGCAGCGAAAAGTTTCCCTCTGTTTCCAGTCCAAAACATATGCTGCTGAGAAGGTGGGTCAGTATTTGACCCCATATTGTTCGTTTGCTCTGTATGCTTTCTTTAAAATTATTTGAACTCACTTTGTTGTGTTTTGTATTACTTTTTGTAGATATTTCCTTTGGAGTGAAAACCATTAGCAATGTCATCACAGGTCAAGAATTCCGATACTCCAGATTCCATCTGGGATAGGATCAAAGGCGATCAAAAGGTAGACGCTCTTACTCCCCTTCCACTAAACACTCCCATCTATCCGGACAAGGTACGATTTGTGTGCATGTCAGACACCCATTCCAATGCAGAAGCTTTCGCTCATCAGATACCAAATGGAGATGCTTTCCTGCATGCTGGTGATTTCACATACACCGGTGGAGTTGAAGAAGTGGAAAAATTCAACAAATTCTTAGGCAAGTTAACAGTTTTACCATTACTCATCCAAATTGTGTGAGTTTCGTGGAATATGTGTTAATGTGTGTTAATATGTGTTGATATGTGTTGATATGTGTTCATATTGTTGATTGTTGATTTCTAATTGAATATTTATGCTTCAAAAGCAAGCAAATCAGGGATTCTTTCTGCACTGGTCTTTAATGAATGTTGCTAAAAGTAATTAAAAACTGAAATTTCATTTATTTTACTAAATATAATTTTAATGAAGAACACATAGTTTTGATATTTGTTTGATGCCATCAGAAGTAAAGCTTTGATAATTATTTGTCACAAGGTATAAGACATGACAAATACAAAATTAGATGAAATAGTTTTTCTTTGGAGCAACTTTTGACATTCATATTATTAATTAATTATTTGCCTCATCATCGTTAATTGTTATTGTTACTGGTGGTGGAATTTAGTGTTTGATAAATTATGATATGATCACTGTTTTATGATCACAGGAACACTTCCGCACAGACACAGGATCGTCATCGCTGGCAATCACGAACTGACATTTGACGACGAGATTTTGCCAATGACTGGTCGCATTAAAGAAGATTCGCACCTTTCAACGAAAAAGCTGGAAGCCAGTCGCGATTACCTGAAGCAGAGGAAGCTAGAGCACATGAGCAAACTGTTGACAAATTGCACTTTCCTTCAAGACACTGAAGCAGCTGTCTATGGTCTACGAGTCTATGGTTCACCATGGTACAGTTTTGATGTTTACCTACCAGAGTTTTTATTCACTTCGGTTCCATCTGTATTGAGCTGATACCTGTATTGTATTTGGTAAACTTTTAAAAAATTGCTAAGAAGACTTTATTCTGGTTCTAATTCTATTTAATTCTGGTGTATGAACGTGCAAACTGGCGAGGGCCTTGAGAATTGAAGTTTTTGATTTTTCTAGTATATTATAATACACAACTTGGGAATGAATGACAGGATAGTTTTGTCTGCGACTTGTACGCATTGAGGACTTATATTATGTATCTTGCATTCTTGCTGATAGGTCAAATCTCTCAGAGTTAACATTGTAATCAACATTTGAAAAAATATTGTTGGATTAGTTCTGACTTGTGTTATGTTATCTAATATTTGTTATTTCATTGCTGATTGAAATTGTTTTGAATCTGATGTTTTTTGGTAGATGTCTGGAATGTTGTTTGTATTTTATTGAGCACTTCGTTATTTGTAGCATGTTTTTTAAAATTTATCTATATATCTATGAAATTTATATAGCACCCTTACTCAGAGACACTTCTGACCCAGGTCCAGTCAAAAGAGAAAAGTTGTAAGTAGTTTACAGAAGCAATTAATTAATTAATGGCAACAGCATTTGTGACTCGTCATTACGAAATGAGTCGTTAGGCCCTTTTTGAATATTTTGAGTTATGTATTCCACGTTATTCCATGTTAAATTACCTTCAAAATGAGCTATTACGCATCAAAATCGACCAAGTACTTGTGGAGTTATAAAATTTTTAATCTATCCTATTCCTTTTTGTCCTAACAGAAAATGTTGGAAAAACGCGATTTTCTGAATTTGTTTTATATGTTTTAAATCTTATTGGTCATTTAATCTGCACAAATAGCATGTTAAAAGCATCAAAATAATGTCAGTTTTAATATTTTTGAGATATTATATAATTTTTATTCCAAAAATGGAAAAATGAATAATTTGAAGATTGGACACGTTTAAAAGCGATTTGCAGCGTTCTGCATTGGGTGACTTACGACTCATTTCATCATGACGAGTCACATTTATCTAAGCTTTGATGATTATTGTAGGCAGCCAGAGTTCCATCATTGGGCATTTAACGTGAAACGGGGTGATGACATCTTGAAGAAATGGAACCTCATTCCTGCTGGCGTAGATGTTCTCATGACACACGGACCACCTCTAGGTAAGGATTCATAGATTTATATTTAAAATGATGCATATGCTTTATTTGTGTTTTTATACATTTTTGCCTTGGTTAGAAATTAGCCACATTACAGTGTGTTGGTTGTATGCATTTTTTTCAGATACTAAATTGCGTTGCAGTGTAATTGTGATGGATATGTAATCTAGGTTTCTCAGCACCACACAAAAGATAAATTGGGACATCCAGACACTTGCCTATTCACCAGCACTACGTAAAAAATCATGTGCACTAGTTCCAAGTTTTTAAGCAAAAATCAATGGCTGTATCTGAATTCAGAATTTGGCCTGTGGTGTTGTGTGATTTAGCCAGATAAAATTGAAGCAAATTTCATTGTTTTTTAGAATACACTGTATAATGTGCATAACTACGCACGTACAAGGTACCTTAATGTGGAGTTTCAAATACCCCGTAGTTGTGTTTAATTGTGCTTAATGTTGTGGTTTGTCAAATTCTGTGTGTACAGGACGTGGAGATTGGTGTCAAGGAAGACTACGTGAAGGCTGTTTTGATTTGCTTAACACTATTCAGCAACGTGTCCGACCGAAGTTTCATATTTTTGGACACATACATGAAGGTATACAGATGTTTGATTTTGGGTTAACATGCTCTGAGATTTAATATAATTTTGTGACCTATTGTCATGAGACTCGAAGTGGTCATTGTCTTGTGACAATTGATTAGTAAGTGAGCAATTAATTGAACCATTTTCTATGGCAATGTTTTTCATTTTTTTAATGCTGCAATAACGTCTCTGGCACCATTAGCAAAGTGCAATAGTCATATGTCGATGGTTTGATTCACAGAAAGAAGTGTATCCTTAAAATTGTTGAAAAAGTCATGTAAATCTAAAAGAGACATTTGACATTAAGAACCCAATGTAGTTTTAGTGGTTGATTTCTTCTACAAGTGATGCTAAGCAGGCAAACATCCTAGATAAATAAGGCTTATCGTTTAACTTAAGTTTGATGTGAAGTTCACATAATAGAGAACAGTAATTTATTGTGTGCCAACTCTGCATCAAATTGGTGTTAATTCTTACATACATTGATCATAGAACACCAGTCCTTGGTTGTTGCACGCCATAGATTTATTGCAATGTGGGTTTTCTTGATAAACTCTGAGAATAAGACTAGTTATCCATGACACTAATTGAGAATGCTAAGCTGAGATTCCTTGCACTATTTACCACGTTGACCGCCAGATACGAGTTAACTCGTAGTACAATCAGTCATTTAACATGGCGTGTAGGCGGACAATGTGTTACATTTCACCCATCATCTGCTGAAATCAATTCATTACCATGAGTTATTTACTCGCATGGCATTTGCACAAGAAGGCATTTAATGAGCTATCTAATTTTTTTCGTGTTTCAGGACGGGAAGAAGACGATGGTTATTCAACAGATGGCGTCACAACTTTCATAAATGCGTCGAATGTTGACATCAGATACAAACCCGTCAATCCTCCGATCATTTTCGATATTCCTCTTCCACCTGGAATCACCAAAGATTGACCCATCATTTTACATGCTCTCTTGATTATTATGTTTCTGTTTTTGATATGTTTTGTCATATTTATAAACTCATTTGCAAATGGATTCTGTGATCAAAGATATGGAAACAAACTTCTATGCAAATGCAGCACATCAATTATTTTGCAAACACTTTAACTAAGATTTGCTAGGAAATATTGATATTTATGAATTATTCGCAGACTCGTTTGAATTCAGATTTTCAAATATTGGTTTGGATGCTAAGCTTTTCAAAATTTTATTGAGTGTATTGTATTAAAGGGTAATCTGTGAATATATTTTCACTAAGAATTGGTTTTTATGATGGAGTTCTTTTTATTAAGATTATGTTATCGATTCGGTTATGTTACTCTGGTGATCTTGTATAACTAACTGTGCTATATTGTGGCCTAGGTTATCATATAGTAGGCGATAACTAGGCCTACAGGATAGGCCTATCCTTAAATCGGCAGTGGCTTGACACTAGCTTGTAGCTGTGTAGGCCTAGGTCTAATTTCGTTGAAATGATTGAAGTTCAGGTTGAGAATGAACTCTCTTAATGTAGGTCTCTGTTGTCCTTAAATTCTGAAAAGGATATATATATATATATCCTATTCACACACACACACACACACACACACACACACATATATATATATATATATATAATAAATATATTATAGGCCTATAGTTATAAGCTTATGGACTGTTGAACTGAATCTGAACCAGTTAATTAAGCGGCCAATTCATGCAGTCACTATACATGCGTGCATTGCTTCAAACTTGCATCATTATAGGCTAATCTTACAAATAACGAATGCCGATCGAATGTGGTCATAACTTAACATTCGACCCCACGCCGAAATAGTTCGCAAAATTATCGATTGGCTATCAATAAGCGTAGGCTATTTATAGGGCTATTGACCTTTTTCATGAGTAGGCCTAGGCCTATCCTAAAATCTTCATTGAAACATGATCGAGGCAGATACTTTCTTTCTCTTAGACCTAACATGTGAGTGGTCAAATCATGCAGTCATTATACAATATACATGCGTGCAGTGCTTCAAACTTGCATCTAATCTTACAAATAACGAATGCTGATCGAATGTGGTCATAACTTAACATTCGACCCCACGCCGAAATAATTCGCAAAATTATCTAGAGAGAGAGAGAGTTCAGGGCTTAACGACACTGTTTCATATCGAAGATGATTAGTGTCGGAGGCAGAGAACAACCTCACACTCCACGTTTATATTGCGACCGAGCCACCCGCAGTAAAGATCCGACCGGGAATTGAACCCGGGCCGCCGGTGTCGCGCGACAGAGTCTTCCCCCCTAAAAGTCTCCCCCCGGAGACTTTATTTCGAAATAGATTCTCCCCCGGAGGATCTGTTCTAGAATAAATTCGCCCCCCGGAGACTATATTCCGAAATAAAGTCTCCGGGGGGAGAGAATATTTCCTCCGTCCACGAAACAAAGTCTCCCCCGTTGATCGTGAAATCGGCTACAATCGCATAAAATTAATAGATGAGCGTTGCTAACACTATAACACGTTATTTAACACGAACATTTGTATACTTTTACACAAGAAAAATTTCTTCCAAAACAGATTTTCAGCCAAGGGGAGACTTTGTTTCGGGGGGAGACTTCGTTTCGGGGTAGACTTTATTTTGTGACACCGGCGCGGCGAGAGGGCTACAACCCACTCGGCCACGCAGGATTGGCTATCTATAAGTGTAGGCTATTTATAGGGCTATTGGCCTATACGTTGCGAAATAAATTAAGCTATATATATATATATATATATATATATATGCTTGCATAATTTATGCTAATGAATATGAAAACTTTAGACCTGTATAGACCCACCCGAGGTCAGAGGCTCATGCAGTTCTATCCCCCACTACATATACTGGGCTTACTCCAGGCCTCTCCTTCTCCTCTCTGGCCGACCTTCGATCCCCTCTCGAGCCAAGCAAATTTCTGTCCAGCGTAACGGCCTCTGTTGTCATAAACCCTGGTCAAATCGGATCCATCCATCCATCACTGAACCCAAACCGAGCCCGCCATAAATAGCGAAAAGAAACCCTGCCCACGGTTGTAATTTATTATTTCGATTGCAATTCCCTCCATGAAAGCGCACCCAGGTCGAGTCACTGGAGTCAGTTAGGCCTAAGTTGGACCAACGCTGTACGTTTGACATAAGCCTATAGCTATAATATTATAGCCTATCCTAACCTAGTAAGCCTAGGCCTTCTATCTGGCACAGCGTGTTCAAACATTGATTCAACGTTGTCAAACTTCTTCAACGTTGCTCGGTAATAATAGAAGATAAATTATAGAAGCTATTTATAGTGATATAATAATGTTTAACATTCTTCTTTATCATTTCAAACTGACAGGTAGGCATATAATTATATGCGAGGGCCAAATTTAAACTGTCAAAGCGCAGCCTACATAGACCTCAGCCTAATTCATAGCAGCAGAAACGTAGGCTAGAATAACTTGAATAAGCACTATATGCAAATCTAAGAATAGTAGCCTAGGCCTAACCCGCCACTAGTTTGGAAATTACCGATCAAATTCTGCAGTTAGACGAGAGTTAAATGACACAATTCTCCGAAATGACATAGGAAGAGAATAACCACTCACATCGATCGTTATAATGCAGTGGCTTATACAGAGTGAATTTAATGTGGGTATTTTAAAGGGGATTTCCCAGGATCATAGTAGGCCTATATACGCTCTTGGAAACAATAATATTGACGCAGCTATGCGTCACATTTTTGAACCTACTAAGCATAAACTTTTCAGGAGTAATGAAAGTCATTTATAGATTACAAGACTTAGTGTTGTGGAGGAAAGTTTGTTAAAATCCGAGTAGGCCTACAGCACACGTGCTAGCTTCGCGGCCGGGCCTTATATAAATCAGGTCCATTAAATTTGTATGGTAAGTTTGTGGCTAGACTACACAGTGCATGGTTTCGGTTGGTCTTATAAAATCCGTTGACGTACGTCCTGCTTTCGAACCGATTTCTACCAATCAAGTTTCTCTGTCGTAGGCCTATAATACCCTATCGTCTGCAGACGCGCTAGAGAGGCAGTTTAATTGGATCCGTTTAATCGACAACAAATTAGTCTTTAATCAACATTCCGATTCAATTCTGCCGATCAAAAATTATAAATTTTTGATTAGAGTCTCTTATTCCTTCGGATTTGTAGCCTATACGATTGCTGATCAGCGGCTACACGACGCATGGGTAGATCTAAGATCCGTTCTTCAAAGATGCATGCGTTGAATGAACAACCGATGGATCTGTCGACTCCCATTCATCCGAATCGAGTTCGATTCGTGTGCATATCGGACACACACAACCGCATCGATGAACTGGAGAGGGCCATTCCAGATGGAGATGTCTTCCTTCACTGCGGTGACTTCACCCACTACGGCACCATCTCAGAGGTCGACCAGTTCAACGACTTTCTCGGTTAGTTATCACGACTGATGAATCATGAATCATGACTCATGATGATGATGCGCGACCGAAGCAATCATCAAGTCAGGCGTGAGATAGACACAGACGTATACATGTAGCCTATAGGTGGACCCATAGGCGTACGAGGCGGGGGTGCAGAGGGGCAATTGCCCCCCCTCCAAATTCGGGCAAGTTTGGTGTTTTTTTTCGGGCAAACACAGACCCAAACGACTAAAAAAAAAGGTCGTCAAGTTTCGGGCAAGTGTGGTTTTTCGGGCAAAAAGTCGCGGACGACTAAAAAAAAGGTCGTCAAGTTTCGGGCAAGTCTGGTTTTTCGGGCAAAAAGTCGCGGACGACTAAAAAAAAGGTCGTCAAGTTTCGGGCAAGTCTGGTTTTTCGGGCAAAAAGTCGCGGACGACTAAAAAAAAAAGGTCGTCAAGTCAAGTCTGGTTTTTCAGGCAAAAATAGTCGCGGACGACTTTTGGGCCGAATAAATTTTTCGGGCAGAAGTTCAATCTTTGCCCCCCACTTCTGAAACCTCCCGTACGCCTATGGGTAGACCTACTATACAAAGACGCTCGAGCTGTAGCCTGTAGGCCTACTAATAAGTGAGTTTTTATACGGTACTAGATAACAGTATCAACGCCTAGACTAAGTATCAAGTGCATGTTCTGCACTTTTAAACTGCTAGTAGCGCGTGATCATTGTCTATCCGCTGAGTCAAAACTTCAAAGTAATTTAATCCTTTTTCTTTATTTTCTTTTGGGGGTTGAGGGGGGGGGCGTATATGATAGATGAATGGAAATATCACTGGCGTGAAGAGCAGAACTTCAAATAAGAAGCGGCATCGATAGATGGTTCACCCTCTCAAAGGTCGACTCTGTTTGGCATTCGCTGCTGTGAAGGCCTACCGTTGATAAAGTGAACGGTTTGACAACTGCATGGACGCCTTGCATGGCTGCCATTAGGCCTAGACTCCTATTATATACGACGTGTTATTCGTCCGTTCATAGCCTACAGCTGTGACTTTGTATAATCATGCTGTGTAGTTGACAATTTGAATATTAATAGCAAAGAATGTATATTATTATTTCTGAGGTGCCATAAATTAAGTTGATGATTGCATGCTGTGGTTGAATGTTGTTTTAGGTCGTCTTCCTCATCGTCATAAGATCGTCATCGCTGGTAATCACGAGATGACCTTTGACCAGAAGATTCTTCCGATGACCGGTGAGGTCGAAGTTCATCCTCGTATGACCAAGTCGCGACTGCTGAGGAACCGTGACGAGTTGACCAGTCGAGGTCTGACCCACATGAGTCAACTGCTGACCAACTGCATCTACCTCGAAGACTCAATGACCTCCGTCTATGGACTTCGTATCTACGGTTCGCCATGGTCAGCAATTATTATAATTATTATACTTTTAATTATAAGTTATGATAAGCAATTCTACAGAACGATATAATTATATCGGACGTATTATAAGGGTCTGAGGCGCACACAGGGTCAACATTATTTTTTTTAGTGGCATAAATTATATGATATGCCAGTGGCGCATCAAGAACTGTTTCAAGGGTTGGGGGCCAAAATCTTAGATCTTGGACGGAAAAAAGGAACAATTGTTAGAAAGTTCGACAAATAGTGATCGGTCGTTGAGGGAAAACTCGTTAAAACTGGTTAACTCGTCACGGTTCCTCAGCAGTCGCGACTTGGTCATACGAGGATGAACTTCGACGTCACCGGTCATCGGAAGAATCTTCTGGTCGAAGGTCATCTCGTGATTACCAGCGATGACGATCTTATGACGATGAGGAAGACGACCTAAAACAACATTCAACCACAGCATGCAATCATCAACTTTTCATCCGCCAAAAAAGTTGATGACCTTTTTTTAGTCCTCAACTTGAAAACCGAATGGGGGGGCCACGTCCCATACAATTTTCCGAATAGGGGGGGGGGCCAATATCCATTACACCCATATTCGTCTTGTTAATTTCAGACCAAATGGGGGGCCACGTCCCATGGCAGTTTTCAAAGGGGGGGGGGTCATGGCCGGATTGGCCCCCCTGGATCCGCCTCTGTGATATGCATCATGAATTTGTCTAATATTGACTTTATATGCTAAATGTGATAACGTAGGCCTACACACAGCTCTAGATATCCTAGTTCACAAGCAGCCCGTTGGTCAGTTAATGTGGAAGTGTAGCCTATTGTTCCCCTCACATTATCCGAAACTTTGTAGGTCTGCACAGCTATAGCGCTGCTGCTGCTGCAGTACCGTACGAAAGATAATTGGAATGAGGCATTGTGTATTGTACAATACCTAAGTGTGTGTGTTAGATACATATAATGTACATTGTACAATTAATTATGCATGTATGAACGGCATTGGTATGGATGCAAACACGTGTGTGGGTGCGGTAGGCCTAATTATATCTGCCTATGTAAACAGGCAACCGGAATTCTTCGACTGGGCTTTCAACTTGTCCAGCCTTGAAGAGCTGAGGAGAGTGTGGGAGAAGATCCCGGATGGAGTTGATATCCTCATGACTCACGGACCTCCGCTTGGTAAGAAGACACAACGAATTAATCTTTCAATATTTTATTGAGCTGCATCATCATTGGAAGACGAGAAAGTCTGCATTGTATTTTCTGTTGCTATAATCATATGCAATTAAGCTGACAGATTTCTGTCTATTTTTATGAAAATCATTGTGAAAAGTGGATTCTATAGAGTATAGACGACGTCTGGGTGCCTTCGGGGGTGTTGGGATGGGTGGGGGGGTGGGTGGGGGGGGTTATCGGTGAATTTCTCCATTTATTGACTTTCATCGAGTGATGGCTGACGAATTTTTGTTCGACAGATGATGAGAGAAAAGAATTAAAAATCGGATTTCATGAATAATTTTTACTACCATGGCCTATATAAGAAAGCTAGAAGAGACGCAGAGACAGAAACAGACGGACAGAGACAGAGAGACAGACGGACAGAGTTAGAGAGGATGTCGTTTTGATCACCATGTAGACAAATCATTTCACAACTGATTATGATGATGACGGCTAAAAAAGATTTGATTAAGATTATATTTCTTTTCCACATTTGAAGGTCGTGGTGATCGGTGCACAACGGATGTGAGCGCAGGTTGTCCTGAATTGCTGTCAGCCGTTCAAAATCGCGTCCGACCAAAGTTCCATGTGTACGGACACATTCACGAAGGTATGACAGCAGACTGATAATGCTGTATAATCTATTCAAACAGAGCGCAACGCCCATTGTGGGATGATACGCCGCTTTATTGTAGGCTATAACTTCATTGGTTGGATGGCCGATAATTATGTTCTCTGTGCAGACTCTCTTTTTACGGCTGTAGGCCTAGACAAATCAAAGCCCTGCAGCTGCAGTTTGAAAGGCTCTTTCCACTTGTGAAAACTATGTTATGTGTAAGCTGTATGTATATATATTATATATAGAACACTTGGTCACGTGTTCATAACAATCTGTATTTTCCAGGCAGAGATCCTGACTATAATGAAGACGAGGGATTCTCAACGGATGGCGTCACTACTTTCATCAATGCAGCCGTTCTCAATCGTGCATACGAACTCGTCTTCACTCCAGTCATTTTCGACATTCCTCTTCCTCATGATCATTCCAAGACTGATAAGTGCATTGAACAATGAACACAAGACTATATATGTCGCTATAGACAAACAGAGCTGATACCTAAGTCCCATTGTGGTGCCTTAGCAGTCTTACAGACGGAGCCAACGATTCAACTCCAAAGAAAATGATCGAGTCTTAAAGCAATCCTGTTTGGCGCTTCGACAGCCTAGGCCTACTACTAGGCTATCCTTGATGTCAGTAGAAATATTCACATATTATGACTTTGTGAAATTAATCGAAGCATTTTAAATGACAAATCTAGACTAAACAGTAAACACTAAACACGTCTGCTGAACCACTTAAAAAATCATGGTGTGTTATGTTGTTCCTGAGTTGAGATTAAATGAATGTAAGCCGTTTACCCGCTTTCTCAAATGAACGTATAGGTCTACTTTAAAATGGAAATGTCATCATGACTGTTAAGCAAACTGGTTGTTTAGATGTTGTATGGACTGTTTTGAGCTGAACAATGCCTTGTGACGCATCCAAGTTACCAACAGAAGAATAATAGGTTATGTAATTTTCAGTACCATCAGCCGCTCCTACCGACATAAGAGCTGTGGTGAGTGAGAACAACACGCTGCACCTTTCGTCAATCCTCCCCACAGAAACACTGGATCCAAAGCACTTGCGCTTTTCTGCAACTCAGAACCGATGTACAAAGACATACAATCTATCTGTTTCATGGCCATTGTATTTTGTCGTTGTCTACATTTTGATGAACAAGGCAAGACTTTTATTGATGCACTATAATAATCAGTGTAATTATAAGATCAACATACGAATGCACGTGTAAATAATATCAACCATAATAATATTTATCATGTCCATGTATTTTAGCTGAGTATATATATACGGTATATTTTCATTTGGCATAAGATGTCAGACATGGATGTAAATTGCGTTGGTTGTTCAGCAGAATATCATCCGATTGAACGCCGTGGAAGGAAGTCAGCTCAGACCTAAAACAATATATATAATTATATATACATAGATATAGCCTACGACCTACGTATATACAGAACATGACCGACTGGTATTGATAATGACACACTCAAATTAATGTTGTTCCTTCTGTTCTTCACATATATTTACTGACTTTAAGATAACTCGAGATACGACTAAGATTCTGAACAATTCTTTGGCTACGGCATTGTTCTAATAGTTCCATTTGATGACATCAGTTGTGGCAGTTGTATAGTCTCGTATCGTTACAATAAGGAGAAGAAAAACTACGGTATTGCATAAATAGTGTTACAAGCAAAAAAGAATGCTTCGGACGTTGTACGTGTCAAGTGTAGGCATATTATGTAAGCTTATTATATACGTCCTATGTTTATAACGGCATGCTTCTTTCCCACTGTGTAGAAAGTCCGTATAGCTATCTGGTTCTTATAAAACGTTGCTATTTGAGATAGATCAGATATCGATTGCACACTGGTCAGCCGTGACCTCTGCTTTGGGCTAAATTGACCCTGGATGTCACCCCCCCATGACCTCAGATTCTATCTGCACCTACCTGTTACCTGCTAGAAGCATCCCTCCTCCTCCTCCTCCTCCTCCTCCTCCTCCTCCTCCTCCTCCTCTTCCTCCTCCTCCTTTTCCTTGACTGATTGCAGGAAAGTCGACTGAGATGAGATGTTCCATAGGAGCTGGTGAAGGAGGATACTGATGCTTCCTCGTGTTGTCTAGCAACCCATCCGTCTCACTGAAGTACCTGATGACGGTCGTCTCCCTCGGAAGTGCTCCTTCTCGACCAGCGTACGTCGGGAGCTGTTCCGGTTCACTTGTGGCATGAGGAGAACCTGTGGCGTACCGTAGACTACTCCCATCTGCAGTGCTCGTCCGCGGCTGGATTGTATACGACGGGTACTGCAGGTACTGCATGTACTGGTACGCGTGGCATTTAGGGTCGTCATCGTACGCTGGTACGGGTACTAAGTCTTGGTTGTAGGTGGAGGGGGGACTGTGGACTGCGGAGGGTGAAGGTCTCATCTGGATCTGATGAGCAGCAACGCTGGTATGATCATTGGTCGACGTCACGTGGTACGGCTGTTGACCGTGCAGAGCTTTGTTCATTTGACTGCAGATATTCGATGGGGGTGGTGGTGGTACATGCATCTTCCTCTGCAGGATAGCATCGCTGTAGTCTAGAAGAGGACCACTACCTGCTGCTGCTGCTGCTGCTGCTGCTGCTGAAACAAATGACATCTTTTGCTGCTTCTGCCTCGCTGTTGAACGCCCAAGTGTGCAGTAGGTCTGTGGGAAATTCGGTGCGGCGGCTTCGATGATGGGATAGCAGCGGGCAGACTGCTGTACGCCAACGCCACCGCACTGCTGCAGGTCTGGACTGTTCGGAGCAGATGACATCTCATAGTAGTCACTCGTTAATTGACCTAGACACCGTTAGCAAATAAACACCAACAATTAAATGCAAGTTTATATAATGCAGAGGACTTTCGAAATTAAAATACTTTTGGTCCAAATGAAATCTTCGAGTGTTATACAGACAAGTCATTAAATAGTAAAGGAAACAATGTCGTTCGATTGTTACAAATTTATATGATAGTGTCTGAAGCAAATAATGAAATCATACAAAGACCCTGCTGCGTGTATTGTATGAGGATTTGAGGAAGTTCTACAAGTTCGTTGCCGTCGTCATTTTACACTTTAAAAAATAATTTCATGCATTGACGACACAATGAAGCTGATACTAAACTGCAGGTGATTGAGTTGTTATCATACCTGCATAGGTGTCTGGTTTGGTTGGGTTGGTGTTACTGCAGGCGTAGACGGGTTTTGGTTTGATGATGTAGGCTTCGTAGAATGGTTCGAGGAGAAGATGACCAGATGAGAAGCCAGAAGATGTCGGGTAGTTGATCGGAAGACCTGGTTGGTAGGCTGGACTGCAGCAGCTGCTCTTGTGGACGTCAGGGTTAGTAACCATGGCAGCAGCAGCGGGTGCAGATGCTGAGAACGAAGACCCCGTTCCAACGATGGGGACAACCTTCTCATGGTTGTAGAGTTTGGCACAAAGAGATGTTGAGTTGGTTCCAGCTGCTGCGGTTGCTGCTGCCTTTACGGATGCGACGTTCTCGTAGGTATTCTCGAGCATCCCATGAGATGAGTCGTCTCGAATCTCTTCGGCATGTGACGTCATGGAAGGCTCTGCAACAAACACACGCACACACACACACACACGCACGCACGCACACACACATACACACACGCACACGCACACACGCACACACGCACGCACTTGCTTGCAGGATCATAATTTTATTATTTTCCAGGTAAAGGTATCAGATTGACTGATGCTATGGAAATTCTGTGGACACTATCAAACATAGTCGTGCAAGTCACGAGGTGTGACACGAAATTCGACGTCACTATGATGTATGTGTATTATGTATGATGTATAATTGTATATGTATGGCTACAGATCGATGCAAAAGATTGCTGATTTTTCCATCTGCTCTCGATATATATTTCTCTGTTCGGACTTCTTCAGACATTGTTCAACAACAAATCTGAGCCAACTAATGACCCGAGTGACTTGATTCGGTCGAATGCCAATGAATAATTATCTGCCAATTCCAATATTCAGTTCTTGTGTGTGGCGTTGATAGGCTACATGTCATCATTTTGAAAGATCTAAACGTCTAAGTTAATTAATAATATTGACACATAGATGAAGTCTTACTGATCTGTCTGTTGTTGTCATCGTATTTGTCTCCTGCTGCTGCTGCAGTTCGACTGTTTCCTCCTTTGTGTCGTCGTCGTCGTCGTCGGCGTCGATACAGCCAGACGACGATGGAGCAGAAGGTCACCCAGAGGACAATACCAAGACAGGCGATCAGAGACACGAACAGCCATGGATGATAGTCAATGCTTGCTGCTACGTCATCATTATGCTGCTGGTGATGCTTCTCTCTGCTGCCGCGATACTCTGTTGAATTGGACATGCATATATTATGAGGCAACACCAACAAAGCTTCTTTGCATTGGCAGAAAAGGGTGCACGGTCAAAAGCGCGCATGTCAAAAGCGCGCAGACAAATGCGCGCAGACAAATGCGTGCAGTAACAAAATCGCGCACGACAAATGCGCGCAGACAAATGCGCGCGCGCGATAAAAAACACATAGACCCAATACAC
This sequence comes from Lumbricus rubellus, assembly GCA_945859605.1. NCBI lineage: Eukaryota > Metazoa > Annelida > Clitellata > Crassiclitellata > Lumbricidae > Lumbricus > Lumbricus rubellus. The sequence continues at coordinate 21,136,847 of OX243814.1, forward strand.
AAAATATCTTTAAACATGTATTTATTTATGTATGTATTGTATGTATGTATACATATGTGTATGTAGCATGTATGCATGTAGCATGTAGCATGTAGCATGTAGCATGTAGCATGTAGCATGTATGCATGTATGCATGTATGCATGTACGCATGTATGCATGTATGCATGTTAGCATGTATGCATGTATGCATGTATGCATGTATGCATGCATGCATGCATATAATTTTTATGTATGTATGTATGTATGTATGTATGTATGTATGTATGTATGTATGTATGTATGTATGTATGTATGTATGTATGTATGTATGTATGTGAGAATGTAGTAAGTATGTATGTATGGTATGTATATATGTATGTATGTATGTATGTGAGTATGTAGTATGTATGTATTGTATGTATAATATTTGTATGCATGTATGTATGCATGCATGTATTTATGTATATACGTACATATGTAAATACTATGCATGTATGTATTTATGTTTGATCGTTGCGCGCTTTTTTGCGCGCTCTGGTTGCGCGCTTTTGTCCACGCCCTTTTGTCGGGGAAGGTTCCTGTTGCGCGCTTTGCGCGCTATTGTCTGCGCGCATTTGTCTGCGCGCATTTGTCTGCGCGCTTTTGTCTGCGCGCATTTGTCTGCGCGCTTTTGTCTGCGCGCATTTGTCTGCGCGCTTTTGTCATGCGCGCTTTTGTCATGCGCGCTTTTGTTACGGCGCCGCAGAAAAGTGATTTATGAACACAATTATTGTTTGGAAAGTTCTGTGTTTTGAGATCCTAATTATTATGGCATTTAGAATAACCGCTGCTGCTACTGCGATCTTCTATATCTCAAGCTATCCGACCAATACCATAACAATTGTTACATTTCTCACGAAATAGCCTCATGATACATCCAACAGTTTTTTAAAAGGTCTAGGCCTATAAAATAATTACCCATTCACATTAACTATACATGAACTGGTCAGTCATGATCATCACCATACAGTATATAGCCCCATACTTTGTCTAAGCATGATTTGCTCTACCTAACCTAACCACATCATTCCGTAGGTTTCATTTGATGTACCGACCTACGAGCAGAGGATCGCTTCTGACGCCTTCTCCTCGACTGTTGTATGCGGCTATTTGTATGTGATAAGCGACATCTTTCGACAGACTGTATACAAAAGCCTCGCCAGTCGACACGTTTGTCCAGATGTCATGCCAGAAATGCGATTCGTTGTCGCTCAGAAAGATCTTTGTATCGCACATCATGAAAGAAACCAAACAGATCAAGAAATTTAATAATTATTACAGGACTAGAGTGATTGACATTCATGGGTGGATAGTTAAATGACTTTACATATAGATTAATTAATCAACTTAGCTATTTTCATGATGTCTAGGCCTATAGGCCTACTCTTCATATCATATAATCATAGGCTATGCCAGTAGTTACGCCGTATTTCGTTCGGTAGAGGTCGGTCCAGCGTCTTTGAGTTGTAGCTTGGTGGATTTGACATCATTTTAGACCGTATTATTTATGATGTTGATCCACAGGAAATAATTAGCCTACTTGTGTCAATGACAGAAAGTCATCACGCTCCATATGAAACGTATGGGAAGCGCTGGTTCCATAGGCCTACTCATGGTCGTTTGATATCCAGCATACGTCGGTACACATAGGACTACTGCATGACGACAGAGGTAGGCTACGTCATACACATGAATACACACTGCTGGGTTCATGCAGGGTCATCACATTATTATGGAGTCAACTCAGCTGACGCAAACCAACAAACATGCGATCAAGTCGAAAGGCTGCTACCGAATAGACGACGACGACCACTGTGAATACATAGACTACAGTGCTCGCGGGTTCCTGCAATGTCGTCATTTACCTTTAATGGCAGTTCAGGAAAAACAATAATCACACGATTATGGCGCTCGATGAAAACATAGACATATATATATATATATATATTATATATATCATATATACATGTATATATATATATAGGCATAACCTTTTCAGCAGATGAAATTCTATTCAGACATTGAGTGAGTAAGTCAACTGCGTTAAAAATTAATAGGTTGAATCGTGGATTAGAATAGGCCTAAAGGTCTGCAACACGCGAACCAATGACATCTGCAAAGGATATAATATATGGTTCACATGGGATCCGAGGGAGTGCTCTGAAAATGTTATTGTGCTTAAATTTTAGTCTACAAATATTATGGCCTAGGCTACTTCGGTCCGCAAGCTATGCATAGAAAACATAAGGTGGGGGTCCTTAACTTCCTTTGTCAATAGAGTTTGGAAACCCACGGATTAGAAACCCTATTCGCAACGTAACAGAGTCGTCGGTAACAATATTATGTACCAACATTGCGCATATTGCTTTCGTATATAATTCTGTAGGCCAGGGCCTATAAGATCTATAACTGATTATATAATCATAACAAATAATAAAATATTATAACCAGCAATTTATAATTAATTGTCAAACTTGTTAGCTCGGTATTAACCTTGTATCCCGTCAGTAGGCCATTTTGGTGTTGTTTCGAAGGCGGTTGCCATGTCATGTGCAGCGTGTTGTTCTCACTCATCACAGCTCTAATGTCGGTAGGAGCGGCTGATGGTACTGAAACATTACATAACATTCTTCTGTAGCTTCCTATTCTATAAACTCTTAGACTTAGACAATAACAATATATTTGTTCAGAAAGGCCCAGAAACATAATCAAAATAGGCCTATATCATTCTCTGCATATAATTATGACAAGTCACAATACGAACTATTCAGGCCTATACCTGCAATACATGCATATGAAACTCATAATAGCGCTTGAAAGACCTATAAACGTATAATAAGCCAAATATTATAAATGCTTTGTATACCATCTTCGTGCGTCTTCGCGTAGACATGGTTGCTTTCAGCGCCCTCTGTGAGCAGGTAGTAAGGTCTGAGTGAGATCCGGTACCAGGTGTTCTCTTCCAGGTGGTTGAGTACGTGGGTCCTCGCGTCTCCATTCTGTACCGTCTGTATGGCTGGTGGAAAGCTATGCATGTCACAGTTCGGTTCCGGACCCGTCTCCTCCTCCTCCTCCTCCTCTTCCTCCTCCTCCAGACCCTCGGAGGATCTTGATATGGCGCAGTAGTGGATATGGAAACCTTCGATAGCACGAGGATTCTTGCGGACGTCCCATCGCAGTTGCATCGAAGTTGACCCAATGGCCTCTGGCGGACCCAGGTGGACGATAGTCCCTCCCCCGCCGCCACCCCCGTGACCACCCCCGTGACCACCCCCGTGACTACCTCCGTGACTACCTCCGTGGCCACCCCCATGACCACCCCCGTGACCATCCCCGTGTGGACCAGGCGGATGGTTGATCGGTTGATGCTTCGAATGAGAACTGATGGAATTCTGGTGAGGATGCAAATCAACAGCGACTACACCATTCAGCTGATGTGACGATGTCGCCGTCTGACTGAACCCAACTGCAAACATTTTTATATACATATATATATATATTTGTATATGTACGCTCTTTATTTGTTATATATTTGCTATATAATTATATATATCGGTCTGCTTTTGCTTTATATAATTTTAATCGTGAAATTTCTGGCTCTGTTTAGGCTCTTGTCATACGATGCTGGCAAGACAGTAAAGTTAAGTATAGGATAAGGGATGGGTGATCAATTATCATAATTATTGTATTAGTATTAATACCTGAAGCTTCACGCTACAACTTAGAACTACGAATGGGTGTACAAAAGTCTGCAAATGTTTGATCATTACTTATAGTCATGTTGGCGCATCCGTGTAAAGACCTCTAACATTAAGCAGCTTTTAATGTAGAAGCTTTTGTGTAGGACATATGCAACTTGGTATATACATGAATGAGTGACAAATTGAACAAGTCTAAACATGTGGAATTGTCGATTCGTAGCAAGAAAGCAAACAGAGCCACTTTAAGCCATGTATGATTATTTGCCACAAAGCATGATGCTAAAGTGGGATTCGTAGGCCTACTTGGGCGGTGTTTATCAGGGGCTGGGGGACTAAAAAGTAAAAACCCCAAGAAGACCCAGATTTAGCTTTTTTACCACGAAAATGGTATGTTTTCCCGGGCTTAGCCCCCCCCCCCACCAGAAAGCCCAGACTCAAAAAAATTTCTGGGAATTAAAATGGCTCTTTTCACGAATGAAACTTGAATCGAATGACTAAAAAAGGTCATCAACTTTTTGGCCGGAAAAGCATGTTTTATGAGATTTCAACCCCGATGACTAAAAAGTCATGAACTTTTTGGCGAGAAAAAAGTTTGTCGGTGCAGCTCGATCTGGGCTAATTCTCCGCCCCAACTAAGGTCCAAGTTCTTTAGCCCCAAGAACGGAAACCAAACTCCGCCCATGAGTAGGCAATGCTATGCATGCGAAATGACCTCTCGTTCTGATGGTATTCGTGACAGGACTTGGAAGACTGAGTCCCTGTGAGTTCTGAGCTCTGACTAGAAACCGGTAGACTGTATCCGGCCTCAGACCTCGTACGATGTGTGACGGTTCTCGAATGCGATCGGAATCAACCGTCCAACCCTAGAAGAACATCAGACAACCAGAATATATAAACTCATATTATGTCGTCCAAGTCACGACGTACTTTTAATTATACCAGCGATGTCACCTTCTTCTTCCTTGGCCTTCTTCTACTCCGATTGAGTGATTGACTTAAATATCAACACATCACTATAGGCCCATGCACTATCTGGTCTATATACTCAAAACATCTAAAAGCCTTGCTATAGTAACGTAACGTCCTAGATATTGATTATACACACATCAATCGCTTTTCATCCATAGACCGAATAATAATTTGTAGGAATTGTCAGACTTGAAGTTCCGTTGTCATGAAATGTTTATAAATCAAAAATACTGAGTGCGTCATATAGGTTATAGTTATAGTTATACAATGCGATACAAATTGGGTGAATTAACAGAATGACAGTTTGGAAGTGACAGAAACAATCTGAGACAAACAGGCGTACGGACGGACGGACGAAAGGACGGACGGATGGAAGGAAGGACGGACGGAAGGACGAACGAACGGAGGGACGGACGGACGGAAGGACGGATGGATGGAAGGAAGGACGGACGGAAGGACGAACGAACGGACGGACGGACGGACGGAAGGACGGACGGAAGGACGGACGGATGGAAGGAAGGACGGACGGAAGGACGAACGGAGGGACGGACGGACGGAAGGACGGATGGATGGAAGGAAGGACGGACGGAAGGACGAACGGAGGGACGGACGGACGGAAGGACGGATGGATGGAAGGAAGGACGGACGGAAGGACGAACGAACGGAGGGACGAATGGACGGAAGGACGGACGGACGGACGGAAGAACGGACGTACCTCTCCTGTTTCATGGCTGAAGAATTCGACGGTGAAGGCTGACACGGGAGACGCTCCGTTGTTTGGGTTTGGCTTCCACGCCAACCGAACACTCGTCTCGCGCACCTCAGACACCACTGGCCTTGAAGGAGGACCAGGATATGTCGAAGGATCTGGAGTGCGGCGGAAGATGATGGAAGGATCTGTGGGTGCTTCGACGGACAGAGATCCGCTCCAGGCTGTCTCACCTGTCTCACTGATTGCTTTACAGGTGTACCATCCCGTGTCTGTTCGACGCAACTCTACATGAGAATTGCAATGTCAATGATAAAAAGATGGTGATCATGAGCTATACATGTAGAGTAAGCGACATCCATAACAGGGGCGGATCCAGGGGGGGCCAATCCGGCCATGGCCCTCCCCATTTCAAATCTCCATGGGACGTGGCCCCCCCCCATCCATGACGCCCAAATTTTTTTTTACAAGGTTCAGTCATGTCCAGGAGAATTAATATATAAAGGTCGTTAAAATCTAAGCCTCTCACACAATTACATTAAATATTATTATTTATTATTATTATTATTATTATTTATTGTTTATTATAATATTGACTTTTTATATAGCGCACCTTCAAGGTAATTTACTCAGAAGCGCTCCCGGTCTAACGGTAACGTGTATTAATATAACGCAAAGAAAAGAAACAATCTTTCAACAGTATCCGATTATGATTTATGTATTTTATGGCACACAGTGTATGCTATTCGTGTATATTTTCACAGTAAGATGTTAAAATATTAGCACTAACAACACCTGCAACTAAAAACAAATAACTATTAATCAGGAGCGGATCCAGGGGAGCCAATCCGGCCATAGCCACATTTGAAATTTTAACAGAACACGCCCCATTTGAAATTTTAACAGAACTTGCCCCCCCCTCATTACTCAATGTGTCGTATGAAAGAAGGTTTTAGCACCACATCTTCATAAAATACTTCTTCAGTAATTAAGACTTTTATTTCATGTCCTGCTGATTCTCTTCCAACAGTGAAGTACACACCATGCTGAATGCATTGGCAACATTTCCAGTTTGTAGTTTGTAGAGGGGAATGGGGCATGCAAGCGACTCAAATAGCCTCTGCTGCTCAAATGTCCACCCACGCCACCTTCTCGGGGTCCCTCCTGTTTCAACGGAGTGCGTGGTGGACGACCGAGTACTCGCCGGTATAAGCGAGTGCCCCATGGGCGAAGAAGCTGAAGGACGGACGATGGACGACATCGACGCTGAGAGATGGTGTCTCTCCATAAAAACACCGGGAGGAAGGCAACGGGAGACCACCTCCCTACTCATCCCGAGGAATATGTAAAATGACGACAATAAAGAATGTAGACAACAACGTGAACGACTCAATCCAGCCACTGGAAAGAGTCGCGTTCGGCAGAGGGGGACAAGGCTCCCTAGGTCGTCATCAAACGAAATCCTTCCAGACTAACGCAACGCAGAAAAAGGAAAAACTAAAAATAGGGACCTGGAGTGTAAGAACAATGAGGAGACCCGGTAAATTGGCTAATGTGATCAAAGAGATGAGAAGGGCAGACTTAGACATTCTAGGATTGTCTGAGGTGAGATGGAAGGATGGTGGGGAAATCACAAGTGATGGTATAAAGGTAATTTATGCTGGAGGAGAGAAGAGCCAGAATGGAGTTGCCATCTTACTGTCGGAGAGAGTCGCCAAAAGTGTATTAAGAGTGGAGAGACACGAGGACAGGCTGCTGATAGTGACGATACGAGCATATCCAGTTGACATAATAGTATTCCAAGCATACATGCCAACAACAGCTCATGAGGATGAAGAGGTGGATGACATGTATGAAGTGATAGAGGAAAGCCTGGCGAATATCAAAGGCAGCGAGTACGTGATTGTAATGGGTGATTGGAATGCAATAGTTGGAGAAGGAAGACAGGAGGGTATTGTAGGAAATTTTGGACTGGGGAGCAGAAACGAGAGAGGAGAAAAGCTGGTGGAATTCTGCAAAGGACAAAAACTGGTAGTGACAAACACATGGTTCCAACAGGAGAAAAGGCGCAGATATACATGGAAGGCACCAGGTGATAGGGAAAGGTATCAAATAGATTACATCATGGTCAGAGAAAGATACAGAAACAGCGTAAAGAACTCAAGAGCCCTGCCGGGAGCTGATGCGGATACAGACCATAATCTTGTGGCCATGACAGTGAACCTGCAACTTAAGTTTGTCAAAAAGAAAAGGATAGCTAAAAGGAAGTGGGATAAGGAAAATATGAAGACGAAAAGTAACGAACTGTCAGAAAGAATAGAGGAAAGGGTAGAGGATTCAAGTTCGGACGTAACAACAGAAGTTAGATGGAGGAACCTAAAGGAGATTGTGATTAGTGAGACGACAAAGATTGTGGGATTTCAGACGGGTGCAGAACCTCGTAAGCCATGGGTAACACCGAAGATGCTAGAGGATATGGAAGAAAGAAGAAAATGGAAGCATCAGAGTACCGAAGAAGCAAAGAAAGAGTACAAAAGACTGAACAACCAATTAAGAAGAACAACGGATAAAGCAAAAGAGGAATGGTGGGAGGAGAGATGCAAAGAGATGGAAATGCTTCAGGAAAAAGGACGACACGACCTAGTTTACAGCAGAATCAAGTCACTGGGAAAGAAGCCGAATATGGATAGAGGAAATGCAATCAAGAACAAAGACGGCAAGCTACTGGAGGACCCAGATGAGATAAGGAGTCGATGGAAGGAATACGTGGAAGAGTTATACATGGGAAACAGTAGCCTGGAGAACGAGGAGGAGGAACAGGCACAAGCACAGAATGGAAATGACAGAGGACTGGAGGTGCTCAAAGAGGAGATCATGGCTGCAATCAGTGATATGAAAAACAACAAGGCAGAGGGAATAGATAACATCCCCATTGAGATACTGAGGAACCTAGGAGAGAAGGCAATGGGAGAACTGGTGCGGCTGTGCCAGGACATCTACAATACTGGAGAGTGGCCAGAAGACTTCATGCAAACAATAATGATTCCAATCAAGAAAAAGCCAAACGCAACAACATGCGAGGACCACCGCACTATAAGTCTCCTTACCCATGCATCAAAGATTCTACTAAGAGTTATCACGAAAAGACTACAGGCAAGAGCAGAAAATGATAAATGCATTGGAGAGGATCAATTTGGCTTCAGAAAGGGAAGAGGAACAAGAGACGCGATTGCAGCACTGAGAATTCTAACAGAAAGAAGCATCCAGCATGGACAGGACATATTCATATGCTACGTTGACTATGAAAAAGCATTTGACAGGGTCGATTGGAAGAAGCTGATGAGTGCGTTAAGACGAATAGGAGTGGAATGGCAGGAAAGGAGATTGATAGGTAATCTATATATGGGACAGAAGGTGAAAATAAGAATTGATGGTGAATACTCGGAACCAGGAAAGATAGGAAGAGGTGTGAGGCAAGGATGCCCACTATCCCCAATATTGTTTAATATCTATATAGAAGAAATTGTAAGAGAAACACTGGAAGAAGTGAATGAGGGGATAAAGGTAGGAGGAAGACTGATAAAAGCTCTGAGGTTTGCGGACGATCAGGCAATGTTGGCAGGCACTCAAGAAGGATTACAAAGAATGATGGATCGACTGAACATGATATCGACAGAATACGACATGAAAATAAACATCAAAAAGACAAAGACTATGAGGATAAGCAAAGGAGGAAAGGAAGCAATTCTTAAGATCACAGTAAACGGAGAGGAAATAGAACAGGTAGAGAAATTCTGCTACCTAGGAAGTATGGTCACAGATGATGCAAGATGCCATATAGAAATAAAAAGAAGAATAGCCATGGGAAAAGACGCATTCAACAACAGAGGGGAACTCCTCAGAGGAAAACTAAATATGAGCCTTAAAAAGAGGATGGTCAAGACGCTGGTGTGGAGTGTGGTCCTGTATGGGTCAGAAACATGGACAATGAGAAAGGATGACATAAGAAGATTGGAGGCTTTCGAAATGTGGATTTGGCGAAGAATGAAGCGTGTCAGCTGGATGGAACACAAGACAAACGAAGAAATACTGCAGATGGTGGGAGAGGAACGATCAATGATGGAGACAATACGGAGGCGACAGAGAAACTGGATTGGACACATCATGAGGAGTGACACCATAGTACGGGATATCATCGAAGGAAGAATGGAGGGGAAAAAGACAAGAGGAAGACCAAGAACAATGCTACTGGACTGGATGATGACAAAGGACGGTTACAGAGGGCTAAAGATGGATGCACAGAACAGATATGCGTGGCGTCATTGGACATATGAACCTGCCTGACGGCAGAGAACCAAAGAAGAAGAAGAAGTGCTAAAGCCGAAAGAGCTTTCTCCAAAGTAGAGCAAACGTTAGCTAATAATTACTATAGGCTACTTCAGAACACAATGTCAGAAGACCGACTAAATGTTCTAACGATGTTTCGGACTGTAGACTCATTGTGAAATAATACAGGGCTTTTTAACGTGCAGTTCTACACAAAATGTGCAGTTCTAAACGGATTTGTGCAGTTGTAACAGCATTTTTGTGCAGTTAAAAAATAATTTGAAATTTTGTTGTCTTCCGATTTGGAATAATACGCCACTTTAAACAGACATTTACAGAAGCCTATAGTTAGTACTGTAGGCCTATTGCAACTTTTGTGATTGAAGTTTGTAACTGCACTTTGAAACCAGCCTAACTAAACCAATAACCCATTTTGCGACTCTGCTTAGAGTAGAACAACTGAGTGGAAGGAAAAGTGTGCCCACTCGTGGATGTAGGCATTGTAGGGCCTAACACATGAAATAAACCCATGGAAACACCATCCGAAATAGAAAATGTAAAAAAATAGAATATTAATCACTAGCACATAAAGAAAAAAAACCATGAAATTAGGCGAAAGATACTAAGAAAGCCGTTTCTGGTGACTTAAAAATGGTCTTCAGAAATTTTGACGACTAAACAAGGGTGTCTTCAAACATTCTTACAACTAAAAAGGTGTTTTCAGAAATTTTGATAACTAAAAAAGGTGTCTTCAGAAACTTTGAGAACTAGAAAAAGATGTCTTCGGAAATTTTGACACCTAAGCAAATGTGTCTTCAGAAATTTTGACGACTAAAATAAGGTGTCTTCAGAAATTTTGATGATTAAACAAAGGTGTCTTCAGACATTTTTACGACAAAAAATGTTTTCAGGAATTTTGACAACTAAAAAAGGTGTCTTCAGAAACTTTTTTACGACTAAGCAACGGTGTTTTCAGACATTTTTACGACTAAAAAGTTGTGTTCAAAAATTTTGACGACTAGAAAATTTCATAAGAAATTCTCCGCCAAAGAAACACACTCCGAAATTAAATCCTGACTACGACCTTGGAGGCTGGTTGGAAGTTGTGCAGTTCTAAAAATTCCTTTTGAAAGCCCTGAAATAATACCAGATAACAAGCCCATATATCCAGTTTTTTTTAAATTTAGACACCTCCAGGGAGGGCACAAGTTTTTCCACAGAAATGAAAATTTTCACCCAAAAAAACATGTTATAATATACCTTGATGTTATTTACTATTATGATCATGATTATGATATTATTATTCACTGTTATAAACAATTATATGATACTATCATTTTACTTTATTTATACTTTACTGTTAAACTTTGTAGGCCTACAGGTGCTATTTTTGTACAAATATATGACTTCTTTCCAGAGCTATCTGTTACATTTCAAGCTGGAAAATTTCAGCATTTTGTTCGATGAACAGTTATAGTAAAACAACAGCTTCTGGCTTCCAATTCTGGTAGTTTGGTAGTTCTTTCTTGGTTTGTCAGCATTTAAGTAGTGGAGAGCAATTTCATTAAGATGACAGCTTAAAATGCTGCCATTGCAGTGCGGAATTTTAAAAAATTTCTGGTTGGGGAGGGGCACATCCCCCTCCCCAAACCCCTCCCCCTTTCCCCCAACCTCTCGGCGCTACGCGCCTCGCCGATCGGCCTTCGGCCGCTCGTCCACCACCTCCCCATTTGGCCCCCCCCATTTCAACCTTCTGGATCCGCCACTGATCCATAACATGTTTAGTGCAAACCGATGCTCTCCTTATTGCATTAATTGTTTAGAGTTTGTAGGTCTATCAATATTTATGTATCTCTACAATATCAGAGATATTTTCTGTGCCTTGTGACCGAATGGTCGCAAGTTCGAATCCACCTCAAGCCATTGAGTATAGATCGACCTGGGACAAGTTGCTCACCCACAATTGTCTGTGAAGAAGACAACGGGAAACCATCTCGCTCATCTTATCCCCATCAGCATAAAAGCTAATGGACGACATGTTCTACAAGCTCCTTAAGACTTTTTTGTTTCACCGTGGTTGGACTGGGAGCGCTTCTGAGTGGATTTCTTGAAGAGGCGATGTATAAGTTCTTGAAATGAATAAATGAATGAATGAATGACATGCCTTCGGACAGAGAACTCATCATCATGACAATATTATCTCGATGACAGTTAACCAGAACGGAATTCACAGCTGCAGCCATCTTGTCTGTTCGTTCGATAGCATCAGTCTATACGTAAGCAATGCAGCTATAGAGGGAAAGAACATTGGTTGTTGGAGAGGATAATCAACGACTGACCGTGAATCTGAAGAGTTCCGGAGTCGAGAAGAACGAATCTCGGTTCGCTGAGGGAAAGGATTCGGTTGTTCTTGAACCAGCGAATGGCTGGCGGTGGGTCTCCAGACGCTGAGCACTGTAGTGTGGCGAGGCTGTTGATCGGCAGTGTCTGATTCTGTGGACCATGAAAGATGATCGGAGGCGGACGAGAGTCGACGTCTAAACGATGACAGCAAACACGATAAACATTATTAAACGAGTCACTTCTGCTACACGTCACTTCCTGTCTAGATTTTAAAGTTTTAGCTGCTATTCATAGTATGCACATCGTCGTGATTTATGCGTTCATTCATGTAGGTTACGTGACTTACGTCAATAGACGGCATTTCGCAAAACCAAGTTTCTAGGCGAAACGTTCACCGTTTGATTATTGTGTGATCTATGTAAATGTTTCCAACATTACGCGGAGTTTCTTAGACACATTGGTCACACGTATCACGTATTATTATGTTTCAGCATATTAAGAGAAAGACTAGAGTGCATGCATGTGAGTGTGTGTACCTTTGACGTCGAGCCTGGCCTTAGCCAACGCGGTTCCTGCGATGCTCTGCGCCTGACAGACGTAGACGCCTGCGTCTGTCTTCTGAACTCCTTCGATGACCATCGTTGCATCTTGCTTGATCGAATGACGATCGTAACTCTCACCAGGAAACATCAGACTCTGCAACACCGTCTCAATCCATCATTACATATACATATATATATCATATATATACTTATATATATATACATGTATATGTCGATCACAAAGCCACAGCCACAGAACATGCATATAGTAGCGCAACAAAGGAATTTCCTTTTCTTGACATTCTTAACACAAGTCTGAAAGATGGCATATTATACTAAATGCATTGTCAAAAATGGGTTCGAAGTGAGACAAAATGAGATGAAATAAAAATAGTGCGCATACGATCGAAAAACGAACAATAATGAACTTCAAGAAAGAAGAGTCTGCGAAGTGTGCATGGCGAGTGTGTGAAAACGAGACATAGAGACAAAGAGAATATACCATATACCAATACCAGAGAGAAAGGTAGAGAGGAAAGGGGGTCGCAGAAATTACGTGGGAGAGAAGAAGAAAGAGAAGAATGTAGGTAGTAGGGGGCATTGAAGCAGAAGACCTTCAGTATTATAGGCCACGTGCATTTGGCGATGTGAGAAATGTCTTAATCTGACGATCGTTGCAGATATTATTCTGTCGGCGTCTCTTCCTATAATTCGAAACAAATCAGAACAATAATAAATATGTTGAGCTCATTTCCCCACTCCACTCCACCCTACCCCATCCCGAAGGGGTCGAGTGCCTGGATTTGATGACATCATATTTATCTTGCTCATAATAATTACGACAGCCATAATAATTGTGCTTGCAGTCATGTGAATGATGTAGGTCTAATGTTGGTTTAGGTGGTATATACACATTTATATAGCGCACGAAGCGACACAGCATCGTCTATACTTAATGCTGGATACGATCAATGCAAATGCCTTTGCTTTGAAACGGTCTCCAGCGAGACGGATGGATGGATGAACAGATGGATAAATGGATGAATAGATGGACGAATGAACAGATGGATATATGGATGAATAGATGGATGGAGGAATAGATAGATGGATGGATGAATAGATGGATGGATGAATAGATGGATGAATATAGATGGATAGATGGATAGATGGATGGATAGATGAATAGATGAATTGATATAATACTTGATAGAGCTGCATGCATCTGCGTCACCCTGTTGTATACTATGCAAAGAATGTGGATCCCGAATCAATTGTTTCTAGTCTGTGACAGAACGACGAAAACTGACAGAGAGAAAGATTCATATCTTTTCATCCGTTCAACTTTACCTCAAAATATTTTGAAATCATATTCTTGGTCCAATTCTCAAAATAATTGGAAACTTTTTGCGTGATAATTTATGTTATGAGGCATTAGAGGTATTTGAAAAACAAAAACAATTTGGCTTACTTTTTTGAATCACGGTGTATAATATAAATATGATAATTATATGTGTAATATATAATTATATAAACCTGGCTGTTTTCTCTTTTCCAGAAGATGGCTGGCACAGGATTTCCAGTCGCCTCGCATTCGAAGGAGACGCGTCGTCCGACTCCAACCCATTTGTTGCTCGGTGTCGTCACAAATGTCGGCTGAGCTACAAACGAATACATGTGCAGTAACGATGATGAAGACGATGATGAAGACGATGAAGTTGGACGTTGGTATTGAGACAGAAAATAGTATAAAAATATATTATATAATATAATATTTATGATTAAATAATATCGGTCCGTAGGTCGCTTAATTACTTCTACATCGACGTAGCCTACTTGTTTCCATAGCAACACATGTACACACAATACGTGGTTCGACATAAGTGACCCTTCAAGATATATATTCTACCTAGAGGCGCTCCTGACCACAGCGCGGACACTGAATCGGAGTTTTACGCCAAAGCGCATGAGCAATTGCGAGTGAAGGTCCCTATACGCGACGGCTTAAGGTGGATTCAAACCCACAATCTTCCGGCTCCAGGGAACCGAACATACCTCTACACCACCGCGTTCCACATATTTAAGACTAAATGCATAGGCTACATGTGCTGCAGTGCGTATAGTATAGACGAGTAAAGGATATGGCAAGCGTCATTCCACTTGAAGCATGAGATGATGGACTTACATCGAACATTCAAACGAATTTCCGCTTCTTGCCAACCGACCGAATTTTCGACGCGACAGACGTAAATGCCTTCGTCTTGAACTTTCACCTTCTTGATCCGTAGAGTCCGATCCTCTAAGACACGTGACCTGCACAGAAAGACAACTGCTTGTGCTCTGTGTTAAAGACAAAATGAGAGTGAGGGACACAGACAACAGGAATGATGGACAGCCAGGTAAATTGCAGACACAGAGGTCGAAGCAAGAATGAAAACCGCATAAAACCAATCACTTCACCAACAGAGAGTGAATTTTGGCAATAGATGAACAAATTGCTTCCAATAGAAACATTTATTATTTACTCAAAAGGTGTTTAAACTGGCAGCTATAGGTGACTTCTGACTAAAATATCTATGTAAAGTAGACTATCTATGTGGATATATAATATTTACTCATATCGACAAGCGCATTATATCACAGTGCGTATACATGAAAGTCATTGAACGGGGGGGATGTGACTTTCGGGCTGTCACCTGTGAGCAGGAAGATTTCCTTTGCGTCTTTTCCATGTGGCTATTAGTTCTGCGTCTCCAGTTGCCCTACATGGCAGAAGAACATCGGAGTCTTCCTGTTGAAAGACCTCCGATGGAACCTCCATTATCTTCGGCTTATCTGCAAACAAAAGAGTCATCATCAGCAGCAGCATCATCATCAGCAATAACAACAACAGCAATAACAACAACAGCAACAACAACAACTAGGCTAATCCTTTCCAAATGTCACCTCATGATCTCAAAATAGAAACGCTTACAAAGGACTTGGAGGGTGGAGTGTTGCTGGGTAATTATTATCTACAGCATTTTAACAACCGTTCATCATCATCATCATCATCATCATCATCATCATCATCATCATCATCATCATCATCATCATCCATCTGCATTGATCATCAATAGAAGTGCACATGATTAAGAACTGCGTGGGAACCACGTGCAGTGCAGTATATGCGGTTTATTTATTTTCTTACGGAATTAGTGCACGATGCATGAATTGTGGAATGCAAGACAGATCATCGTGTGAAACTTTGACCAACCCAGATATACCTGGACAAAATCCATTAAGTAATTTCCTGTTCTTAGTGTAGTAGTAGTATTCTTTGTTCTGTACTCTCTGTTGTTGTTGTTCTTAAAAGTTCTTGAATGAAGGCACTTGCGAGCAATTATGCAAATGGATGAGAGCAAAGGAATTATCTTCCGCTGAGCAATATGATTTTCTCACGATCACTGAAGATCCAATCTCACCATGAGTAAGTTGCATTGGTTCAATGAGGGTCATTCGGTTTCTTTCGTCTGCTGCTGATAGGGCCTCATGCTGTATGTATACATGTACGTGAGGATGGATGTCGTCTATATGAATGCATAGGCATTAGGCCTATTATATACGCATTTGGCATAGAAATAATGTTATAGATCTAGCCAATCAGTCATTCGTACAGTGAACGAATCGGTTTTTATTGATTCAATTTCTGCGCTATATAATTAATATATATGATCAGTGTTATTGAGTGAGTCACCGAGTGAGTCACCAAGTGATGTCAGTCAGTCAGTGAGAGTCAATCAGTGAATGAGTGAGTGAGTGAGTGAGTCAATGAGTGAGTCACTGGGTGACGTCAGTCAGTCAGTCAGTGAGAGTCAATCAGTGAGTCAGTGAGCGGGTGAAACAGTAGATACAGAATATAGTTAATTAGTTAATTAGTTAATTAGCATATATCGGTTAATTAATTATAATTATTGTTGCTGACCGAGGATAGTGAGTTCAGCTGGTTTGCTGTCTCTGTGTCCTGCAAGATTGTAAGCGATGCAGACGTAAAGACCAGCATCTGACTTCCTCAGGTCGTTCAGATGTAGGTTGCCACTCTGGACGTAGACCCTACTGCTGCTGCTGCTGCTGCTGGTGGCCGTGGAATGGGTGGAGATGGGGGTGGATGGGTCAGTGATGTCGGAGGATGAGGATGAGGAGGAGGATGGCACTGGTTGTCCGTCCTTCTTCCATTTGATCTGAGGCTCAGGGTCTCCTCTGGGAGCACGACACGAGAGCACGATCGACTCACCAGTGGCTGCTCGGCTGCTCTGTGGATGCTCACGAAACTCATCTCGTATCACTT
Organism: Lumbricus rubellus; assembly: GCA_945859605.1. Taxonomy (NCBI): domain Eukaryota; kingdom Metazoa; phylum Annelida; class Clitellata; order Crassiclitellata; family Lumbricidae; genus Lumbricus; species Lumbricus rubellus. The sequence goes on from OX243814.1 coordinate 21,153,780, forward strand.
GCAACACAAATCGATAGAAAGAATTATACTTTATACTCTATACGCTGATCATGAAATTTTCTTTTCTCTCCTTTTCTATCTATCTGTCTGTATATCTGTCTGTCTTTCTGTCTGTCTATCTGGTTATCTGTCTGTCTGTATATCTATCTGTCTGTCTTCCTGTCTGTCTGTCTGAATAATAACAGTGAATATATATACATATTAACTATTATTATTCAGACAGACAGAAAGACAGACACTAGTTGTCTTCCTCTGTTTTTCTCTGTCTTTCGAAATCACGTTCGAAGCGGATTCTGAGCCTCGGACGCAGCGTTGAATGGTCCGGGCGGTGACCCACGTGACTATCAGGTGACCCAGGTGTTGGTTGGGTGGGTTGGGGCACGTGCACTAGCAGCAGCAGCAGCAGCAAGCATCTGCTTCAAGAGATGCGATTGCAGATGGAAAGAGCGACTGCTGCTGCTGCAGAGGATTTTCCATCTAAGAATAAGATTGACGAAGAGATGAACGAAAGAAGAAGAAAGAAGAAATGATCGATGGCGATCCAATAGACCGACCCACCCATTCACCCATTCACCGACCCACCCACCCACCCATCCACCGACAGACCGACGACAGTTGGACGACGCAAAGCAATAGCATGTCCATGTCTCGGAGCTAAACTGCCTTCATAGCAGACAAACAGAGAGGGGCAGAGACAGACAGACAGAGAGAGAGTCAGACAGAAGAAGACAGACATACATAGACAGAGACATAGTCAGACAGAGACAAAGAGACAGAGAAAGACGCACAAACAAACCTCGACAGTATACGCATAGACATAACATAGTTCCATAGACTCACAGGGACATAATTCTAAACAGAAAAGCATGCATGCAGACAGTGTCACCCATAGCTAGTGCATATATATCACATAATTATATGTAAATAAATATATATAATATATATTTATAATTACATATATATAGAGAGACAGACAGATAGACAAACATACAGATAGACAGAAAGTGAGAGAGTGCATGCTTGTAGACAGATTCACAGACAGAAATAAATTCAAACAATAAGGAAATGAGAAAAAGCACAATGAAAGAAGACAATAGTTGACGAGAGATGCCATATATATATATATTATATAATATATATATATTATATATATACAGTATATAATATATACACACCCTAATATACACACTGGCTTCAAGTAATTGGCCAAAGACCCAAGACAGCAATATATACTCCAACTAGATGAACAGATTTTTATGTGTGTTTACACCCATCCAAAGAATCTGATCTTCTGTCGTCGTCATTGTCTTCTTCTTCTTTTTGTTCTTCTTCTCCTCCTCCTTCTCCTCTTCCTCTTCTTCTCCTCCTCCTCCTCCAGTCCTCCTTCTTCTCCTCCTCCTCCTCTTCTTCTCCTCCTCCTCCTCCGCTTCCTCCTCATCCTCCTTTTATTTTTCTACATCATGTTGAAATGTGATCTCACTCGTAAACCGCAAACTTTAATTAAGTCTATGCATGGTGCATTGGTGCAAGTGAAAAAATCTTGACAGAAAAGACGTTAGTACTGTCTCAATTTCATGTCGTCATTCGTCCACTATTCCTGCTTCTATCATACATGCACGATTGTTCGTGTACGTTTTTATGTGCATCTGTACTGTACCAGCGGTACATATATATTATTGTCGAAATACCGCTCTTTATATCTAAGCAACTTGTGGAGTGCAGAAAAACCATTTCACAAATATGGCAATTTTTTATGTTACTCACCAAACTGGTAACATCGTCGTCGTCGTCATCATCATCATCTTCATCATCTTCATCACCATCATCGTCGTCAACGTCAACGTCAACGTCATTGTCATCATCGTCATCTTTTTCATCATCATCATCATCATCATCATCATCATCATCATCATCATCATCATCATCATCATCATCATCATCATCATCATCATCATCATCATCATCATCATCATCATCATCATCATCATCATCATCTTCTTCTTCTTCTTCATCATCATCATCAACGTCGTCGTCATCATCATCATCATCATCATCATCATCATCATCATCATCATCATCATCATCATCATCATCATCATCATCATCATCATCATCATCATCATCATCTTCATCAAATATTCGCGTCCTAATCATGATCGTTGCTGTAATGATATACAACGAGTACAGCTGGCTATGGATAAAGAATATCGGACGGTAGTAAATCTTGGTATCACTGCAGTTACCAGCGCCGCCTTCGGTGGTGGTAGTGGTGGTGGTGGTGGTGGTGGTGATGTTGTTGTTGGTGGTGGTGGTGGTGGTGGTGGTGGTGGTGGTGGTGGTGGTGTGGTGGTGGTGGTGGTGGTGGTGGTGGTAGTAGTGGTGGTGGTAGTGGTGGTGGTGGTGGGACTATACTCAGTCGGTCATCTTCTGTGATCTTCTCAGCCGGATAATAAGCGATTGTATGTCACGTGGTCTTCTCGTGACCATTACGTCCTACGTCATTCATCTGCCAACCATGTCACGTGTCTGCCTGCCATAGATTATTATTTCACATCTCATGAATCTCATAATGTTTCATTCAACTGATGGCAATTATAATCTACGACTATACACGCACAAACGCTACATGTATATCTAACGAATAGCCTACATAGTGCGTAGAATATGTATAGTTGTAGCCTATACTTAACCAAAGGATATGAGAGCAGTTGCAGTCTCGACTCTGCTAATATGTCGTCCGCAGTTTAAAATCTCTCAGCGCTCAACTAAGCGAAGTTTCGACGCTATATAAATGTGTACGACTATATCCTACTACAAAGTACAGAATTGGCTGAAGCATTAACAGCAGCGACGCAGGGCATGTATATAATATACATCAGTGTCTATATATATATTATATATTTATATATATTTATATATAATATATGACCCATCTGACCAAAACCAGGCGTAAGTAGGATTTTGTACAATATGAGTGTCATATATCTTCTAAAAGAATAACGTCTCTTCTTTAAAATGACACAATTTTTTACTTTTAATGTGTATAAAACATATTTATTTATCATTTTCTGTAAAAAAACAAAAAAAATGAAAAATCCGTTTTTTCACATTTTGGTCATTATCTCAGAAGCGTGTGTTGCGACTTACGCCTGGTTTTGGTCAGATGGGACATATATATATATGTCTATGGTGGAGATGGTTGGAGCCTCTGCAGGTAAGTTTTATTGTTCGCGTATAGCCTACAATACACGATTGCATGGAATTAGTCTCGTTGTGATTTATTTCGTCGTCATATAAATAATTCAGTCGTTCAATAAACGTCGCCTCTGAGCATAGAAGCATGGAAGGAAGGATGAAGGGATAGATGGACGGATAGATGAACGGAGGGAGGGAGGGACGGAGGGAGGAAGGGAGGATGGCTGCTCCTCATTTACGTTTCCATTCTCATCCTACGACTAATCCGACTCTGTTTCCAGTTCCTGCTCTTCCTCCAATGTTGCCAATTTCCGTTTGCTTTTATCGCCGCCGTCTTCCTCTCTACATGTCTCTCTCTCTCTCCGTCTCTCGCTATGTACATTATACATGTATATATATATATGTACATGCATATACATGTATATTTATACATACATGTATATATATAATACATGTATATATGTACATGTGTATATATACATGTATAGTCGGCCGGTTTGTCATCGCATCCATGGTACTGCAGTGGCATATACATAACGCCATAGAAGGCGTTGATGTAGTGGGTGCACATAGCATGCAGCATACATACATGTATACAATACATGCATACTTGTATACATATTACATGTATACATGCGTACATGTATACATGCATACATGTATACATATTACATGTATACATGCGTACATGTATACATGCATACATGTATACATGCTGCCATGCATACTTGTATACATATTACATGTATACATGCGTACATGTATACATGCATACATGCATACATGTATACATGCTGCCATGCATACTGTATGTCGTCGTCTTTCAATGTATTATGCACACATGCTCCGATGAACAGCAGCGTGTCCTGCAATATACAAGCAATTGTCCGTCGTCCATCGTAATCCAATGACGACAACGACGACGACGATGACGATGATGACGACGATGATGATGACGACGACGATGATGATGACGACGACGATGATGATGATGATGATGATGATGATGATGATGATGATGATGATGATGACGACGACGATGATGATGACGACGACGACGATGATGATGACGACGACGATGATGATGATGACGACGATGATGATGACGACGACGATGATGATGACGACGACGATGATGATGACGACGATGATGATGACGACGATGATGATGACGACGATGATGACGACGACGATGATGATGATGATGATGATGATGATGACGACGACGATGATGATGACCTGCATTAATCGCGAAGTAACGACGACGACGACGGCCGACGACTGGCCATAATACATCTCTGTGATGTGATGACCACGGACACCGTGGAAAATGCGCCTAAGTGACATTTCGATCGAGGGTCACGACTACCACGACGACCAGCAGTTGCCCTGCTCACCATGGGTCACCTCCACCCACCCCTTCCACCCACCCTTCCACCCACCCTTCCACCCACCCCTTCTTGACCAACCGATGCCACTGATGCCATTCGCTTCCTCTCGTCTTCGGCCTCCCGTGGCATCTTGTCCTAAAACCAACCACATCGGGTCCCGTAAGAATCGCTATCTCAAAGCAACCAGCGATTCGCAGTTCGGGATGCGCTTAGATTACCATATGCACCACTACTGTAACACGACTTACACGAGATGACCTAAAATGATGCGATGTCATGTTAAGGAAGATCAGAATGTTGGCTGATATATAAAGAAGCGTTGCTGCTTCTATAATATTATTATAAATACATGTAGGTATATTGTTCATATCGAATATGATATCGTGTAGCAGATGTTGCAAAAATAAAGACACTAATAAAACTTGTAGGCCTATTTTATTGCTGTTACTAACATTATGTAGCGCTAGACATGACATTATGTAGCGCTAGACATGACATTATGTAATGCTAGACATGACATTATGTAGCGCTAGACACGACATTATGTAGCGCTAGACATGACATATGTAGCGCTAGACATGACACTATGTGGCGCTAGACATGACATTATGTAACGTTAGACATGACATTATGTAGCGCTAGACATGACATTGAGTTGTATGGCATTAGATTACATTAGAAATTGCATTGCTCGATCACGTGCTTTCATCTTCCTGTCGTCAGAAGTTTCGCTGAAAGATCTAAATCACATTTCACGACGAGCTGTTTCGCATTACATTTCCATTTATTGCCTTATCATAATAATATTAAATACATTACTTCGCAAAACATTGCACATCACAATGCCTACATTACAAGTCACTGAAGAGAGAGACTGATGAACAGCAGTACTGAGCAACAGAGGATGGAATTTGATTCAACTTATAAAAGCATAGACATAAACTTTCGCTCACTGACTCAGACTTTTTCTTCTGGTTCTCTGCCCCTAGGCAGGTTCGGCTGTCCAATGTCGCCACTCTTCCCTCCTCTGGGCCTTCTCCTTTAGTAGAAGAATTTTAGCTGAAAAATCATCAATCGACTCAACAAATTATCACTACATAGAGACTTGGCAGAGTTGTTAAGTACACCCCAGTGATAAAAATACCAAAAGTCCCCATAAATCCGAGCTGTGCTCGAGCCGCCATCTTGGAAAATGGCGGCCTAAATTTGGTTTTGTGGCAATAACTTCAGAACCGTCACAGCTACAAAGAAATATACAAGAGCAAAAATGATCCTCATTAAAAGACAAAGAAGTGTGGTATACAACATTTGTTTCTATGATCACAAATAAAAATGTTACGGCTAGGATTAGGTTGATCTTCAACCATCATTCGCAGCACAGTATTTCCATATGTTCTTCCCGCCATAAAACTTTCCATGTGGCATTGATATACATAATGATCACTACTTTATCATATGTAACATTTTTATTTTTAATCCTAGAAACAAATGTTATATGCCAAACTTGATTGCCTTTAAATGAGGATCATTTTTGCTCTTGTATATTTCTTTGTAGCTGTTACGGTTCTGGAGTTATTGCCACAAAACCAAATTTAGGCCGCCATTTTCCAAGATGGCGGCTCGAGCACAACTCGGATTTATGGGGACTTTTGGTATTTTTGTCAGTGGGGTGTACTTAACAACTCTGCCAAGTCTCTACGTAGTGATAATTTGTTGAGTCGATTTTCCTAAAATTCTTCCACTACTTTAGTAATGACTCAGACTAAAGCACGGCAAAGATATCGCATAAAAATAGAAACCAAATCCTGTAACATCACCCGACCCAATGCTATAGATACTTTTCTGGACTGGACAGACATAATTATAGCACTGGACAGCAGTTAACTTGTGATCGCGGTTACTGCTGCTGCTGCTGCTGTTGATGATGTTTTGGTTCGTCTTAAACCGTATGGAAGCGTGTGAAGAGATGCATGGTGTGAAGAATGGCGGGGAAGAGAGGGTGAAAAGTGGCGGTTCTTTCTATTCGCATTTGTTTGATGAAATATTCATAAACTTTCTCGTGCGATGAGATGAGTTTCGACCAAGAAAATTAGATAGAACGCCGCGCTAATAAAACCAGAAGAAGAGGCAGAAATTTTAAAAAGGGATGAGGAAAAGAGAGGAAGAAAGATGAACAACAGAAGCTGTCGTATACAGATTCATATATTTTTATCCGTTCAACTTTATCTCATGAAAGTTTGGAATCATATTCTTGGTCCAATTCTCTAAATATTTGGAAAATTTTAGCGTGATATGTTATCAGGCATTAGAGATATACGAAAAACAGTTTGGCTTACTTTTTTGAATCACGGTGTATATAAATACAGTATTTTTTTATTAGTTGACAATGCATTTATCCAGCAAGACGTTGCTCACCATCGCATTAACGAGACACAGCAGCAGCAGCAGCAGCAGCAGCAGCAGCAGCAGCAGCAGCAGCAGCAGCAGCAGCAGCAGCAGCAGCAGCAGCATTGCCCTCATCGCTTTAACTGCATCGATCTAACCGCGTATTATTTAGTTTACAGGAAAGTAGAAGCATTGCGATGAAGCATATTTTTATAGCGCATATATTTGTTACTTGTGAGAGGATCGATCATTGAAGATGAGATGACGAGATCTGTGTGGAAAGCAGCTGTTGTGAAGCAAATGCAAATCCATATCTCCTCGATATAATGTTGTTCATCAGCTGAACTGAACAAACACAGCATGCAGTCGTCGTCGTCGTCGTCGTCGTCGTCGTCGTCGTCGTCGTCACTTCTACGGTTTGTTTCTCCATTATTTCATTCCATCTTCTTCTTCCGTCTTCTTTCAGTTTTCATCGTCCCAATGGCTTCCCGCTGATTCCACCTCCTTCCTTCCTTCCTTCCTTTCAACGTCCGTGTCGTCATTTAATCTCTATCTCCCATTTTCCCATTTTTCTCGACTCTGCAGTGTCTGCACTGGGACTCAATCGAATGAATTCTGTTTGCTCTGCCGTCGAATATGTTTGCCAACGTTTTCTTCGTAGCATTAATTGATTTCTCACAACGTATACAATATTCACTTTTCACTTTTTCACTTTTCACTCTTTTACTTTTTCACTTTTCACTTTTCACTTTTTCACTTTCACTCTTTCACTTTTTCGCTTTTTCACTTGTTCACTCGGTCGCAGATTCCTCTCGCGATTCACAAAAATTCAGAAGACAATTTATTTCGATGCCGAAAATTCGAAGGTACGAGAAAACTAAGACGAATGCGTTTGATCAACGATGATGCAAATATACATGTAGGTCTGAACCGTCTGATTTATAAAAGCATAGCCTATAATAGGCTATTAGCCTATTATGGAATCTTAGGATCGCTCACTATATGAACGGATCTTCGAAGATCTTATTGCTGCAAATAGCATTGAATGAAAACACATTTTGTAGGCTGAAGTTTAGACACGATTATAATTATTGGCTTATCTTCTGCTGCTACATACATGTATATAGCCTATATGTACAGAAATCGTCGATCGTCGAAGCCGCAATGAATGTCCCATGCAGTTCATGTATTGTATAGTATATACATTGTATAGTCTATACACTGTCACACACGTGAATCAAGTTTACATCCACTGCGCTGACGAAGTGTGCTCCTCTTATAGATTTAGTCCGTAACCGAACGAGATAATTTATTGAAACAGTTTAGGTCTCGTAGGCTCCGTAGGCTATTTATTGTGTAGCAGTTAAATAGCATAATATTATGGGCTTATAATTAATTGTATAGACGGATATGACAACTTTCGTGCTTATATATATACGGACGCTGCTTCCACATTTAGAACTGGCAGATGCAGAAAGAGTGAGAGAGAGACAGATATAGTAAGATACATAGAGAGTAGAGACAGATATAGAGAGATACAGAGAGACACAGAGAGACACAAAGACAGACAGAGGAGACAGAGACAGACAGAGAAAGAGAGAGAGTTAAAGGGGGCGCTGACTCAATGGCCGGTGTCCTAGCTCTTTGCGGTTGCTATAGCGACATAGTAGATGCCTTTTGTCGCCGAAGACGGAATGGCGGGGTGCATATCTAGGGGTCATCATGGCAGCAGCAGCAGCAGCAGCAGCAGCGTATTCACCACCAGCTGGAGCCACATCAATTCCACCCTCCTCCTCCTCCTCTTCTCCATATGGATATGGGTGGGACCAGACAGGGTGGCGAGGGCAGGGGCAGGAGGAGGAGGAGGAAGAGAAGGAGGAGGAAGAGAAGAAGAAGAAGAAGGAGAAAGAGGAGGAGGAGGAGGAGGGAGGGAGGGAAAAGCGGAGAAGGCGGCGGCAGGAGATTATTAACGCGCGATACGGAGAGGCAGGTATCCTGATTGATGGTTCTGCTGTCCTCCCCTCTCCACTTAGAAATGCAATCACCTCCGTCACGACCAAATCAATACGACGCCAAACACGGGGACTGTATAGTAGTGGACCTTATAGGACGAGTGGACCTTATAGGACGGTACCATATATATATATATATATATATATATATATATATATATATTAGGGTGGTTGCATCTCTAATAGAAAATTTTCAACTTGAGATGTCATATTTCTCCAACCCGCCATTCCGTGCCATTTGGTCTAAAACTTATGTAGCCAAAAAATTATGAGGATAGAGGAATATTTAGGACTTGCACAACGTCGTTGAAGTTTAAGATTTTACAAATAATTGTCGTAATTTCGAGTATAAGTATTATTTACTTCAGAATTTTGGAATTATTGTTTTTTAACAGAAATACCTGATGAATTTTACTTAGGCACAGCTGAGAAGTAAATTATGCAATGTTCTTGTCATCGGTGATTGATAATTATTTATTTGTATGAGCATTTTAGCGGTAATTGGCAAGTGAGGGAATTCCTGTGAACGATGATCCATCCACTGTTATGAGCTTTTGCTAGCTACAATCTAAGTCATCAATGCACTATAATAGTATACACTATACCTACACATAGTCTTACATGTATGTATAGCCTACTTTAGGCCTATTTTATATTTTGCTGAATAGTATCTCATACATAAAACAATTATGTATTACACAGTTGCAACAAAGGGTCCATGTAAACTGTTTGTGTTCTAAATGACGCTATCCTTGCTCTCATTTCCCGTTCAACCTGTTGTGCAAGCATGTTTTTATCTTCACCACTTGAACATGCTGTGCTTGCTCATTGGTAACTTGTTTCAAACAACGAAGTGCAAAATTATTATTAACATAATTAATAATTATACAGCATTAAAGGTACATTCTCAGAGTACTGTTCCATCATCATAAATCTGAAAAACCTGTCCTCAGGGACAGTATCACTCAGACTACTGAGCAGATTCTTCTCATTTTGAACAAAGTCAAACCGTTGATCATGGGCGGAGTTTATCAGGGGCTAGGGGAGCTAAGCCCCCCTCCCCAAGAAGGCCAAGATTCAGCTTTTTTATCATGAAAATTATATCTTTTTCCGGGCTTAGCCCCCTAAGAAGGCATTAACGGAAACCAAACTCCGCCAAGCCGTTGACAAAAGTTCCAACTCAAATGACTGAGCACGTTTGGAAGCTGCAGACCGGCAAGACTAAAGGAAGCTAACATGATGTAACATCGGCTGCAAACTCCTCCATAACAGTAGCCTAAATGGATGACGAGAACAATTTACTGCTTGAAGATTATTGCTATTTCAAGACGAGTACACTCTTAGACTAGGCTACAGCAACGATTGGAGTCATCACGTCGATTATCTTACTGCGAACATGTGTGTGAACATCTGAAAATAATTATTAGTCTGTTTGGGACATGCATCTATATGACCGCCATTGGTTTAAAACACCATCAGCAGCCACTGCCCCTGTGGACGATCTGGTACTCCACTGTTCTTTCTCTTTGCATCCACAGAAGGTCATTGCCGATGCCACAGTGACAACATTTTGATTGCAATCTCTAGGCTTGAATTTCTTTCACAGTGACGTGTCATTAGAAGAGAGGAAGTTTATAATAACAGTTCTAATGAGCAAAGAAGGTTCTGAGGAACTTCCATAATGCATACAATAACTCTTCTCCCAACCATTCACAAAAGGCTATACATGTAGCAGACTGCCATCATTTGGTGTCAAATTCAACTCGTGGCCTGTTCTGCAACTTGAAACTACTCGATGCACTTCTGGAACACGATACAAGTGGTCGGATAAATCATGAAGACTGCATGAAGTGCTCGACAAGCTGCAGATCCCTAAAGGTTATTAGTGATCTATAGCTGAGCAAGGTGTCACCCCACTCAGCATTTCAATGCCTCAAGTACAATGAATGAATAGCAAACACAATTTCTATCCGAAGTTGTATGAGAGCATCGCAACTCGTTCTCGGCACGAACAAAGGAAAGTGTCGTGAAACCGTCAAGGTCGCAACGACATTGATTAAATACTTCAGCAGCAATAATAATAATTGAAATTTTAATCACCAAACAGTGTAATCATTAGTAATCATGAATGCAATGATATCCTTGTATTGTATGGAATTCTGTTTTGAAGAAACACGGTTGACTACAGCCATTAGGCTTAATGTTCGACTGTTCGCATTTATGATACATGGTAAAACTTTGATGGTGTTGTGCAAGTCCTAAATATTAATATTTTCTCCTACAACTTTTTGTGTGATGTTTCTGGATGGAATGGCACCAAATTTAAACTTGGAGAACAGTAGATTCCAACTTTCATTTTTAACAACCACCCTAATATATATATACTGGACAGGTTGGATTATTAGATATACACTGTGTCCACGATAAAGTAGACCACACAATAAAGTGTCATAACTCGGTCAAAACTTGTAGGATTTGTCTGAAATTTAAAACACAGCAACAATTACCATATTTACACGAGATCCTATAGCCGATTAGAAATATTCGCGAGTTTGCCAAATTTATGAGCGTTTGAGATGCAGCACCGAAAAATGCAACTTTCCAACATGCAAAAGCTGAAAGGAAGTGAAATTCAGCTATAAATTTTGTTCAAAATGTTCTTTTCGTTCACGAACACACAGCCGTAGACATAGACGCTACTGTTTGATGGTCAGGTCGATGATCACCTGGTCAAACAGCTGTCACTCCTCAATCAGACGCGCCCTACGGTTATCGATGTCATGAATACAGGAACGAAAAACGCGCTACTCCGGTACATGTACCCGGTTCGAGATCTGGACTGCTAGGCGGCCACAGCTGCGGATATGAAGCCGAGTGTCTTCCGGGACAGCTACTACACTAATACGTCTACAGTCAGGTGTTCGTGAACAAAAATGACATTTTGACCACCATTTATAGCTGAATTTGCTTTCTTTCAGCTTTTGCATGTTGGAAAGTTCCATTTTTCGGTGCTGAATCTCAAACGCTCATAAATCTGGAAAAATCACGAATATTTCTTATCGGCTTTAGGATCTCGTGTAAATATGGCAATTGTTCCTGTGTTTAAAATTTCAGACAAATCCTACAAGTTTTGACCGAGTTATGACACTTTATTGTGTGGTCTACTTTATCGTGGACACAGTGTATATATGCCATCTGAAGAATTGGCCGAAAGACGAAAGCAGACCTATAAAAGACGACTGTATACTGTAAGCTTATAGTGTACCGTACAATGTACATACAAAGTATTGACGCGTTTATGAAACGGGTTAAAGTGACTTTATTCAGCTTATAAACGTTGGCTGTCCATCGTCAGTGCATGTTCTTGTGTGCACCGCTTGTGTTCATGCAGTATATCTTCAGTCTTTACTCATATGTTCTTCCTAGACTGCCTTCAAGCCATGCCATGCATGCCATGCGTGGATGAATGTCATGCGTGGATGAATGGATGAATGGATGAATGGATGAATGGACGAACGAATGAATGGATGAATGAATGGATGAATGGATGAATGGATGGATGAATGGATGAATGGAAGAATGGATGAATGGATAAATTGACGAACGGATGAATGGATGAATGGATGAATGGATGAATGGACGAACGAATGAATGGATGAATGAATGGATGAATGGATGAATGGATGGATGAATGGATGAATGGAAGAATGGATGAATGGATAAATTGACGAACGGATGAATGGATGAATGGATGAATGGATGAATGGATGAATGAATGGATGAATGGATGAATGAATGAATGGATGAATGGATGAATGAATGGATGAATGGATGAATGAATGAATGGATGAATGGATGCGTCTGCGTTTCTGCAGGAGAACCGTGTTTCTCTCGCCGTCTGTTAGAGGGATGTTTTCATTTTTTCTTTGTCAGATTTTCTCTGGTTTCTTACTCGATAATAATTAAGTTCTTATATATAAAGCCACTGATGTTAACTAATGCCAATGGTTATTATCTGTTTTATACCATAGGCACAATGGCACATATATTGTGTAATTAAAGTAATTAAACAGGCAATAGTTAATTTGATAAAATTAATGGTACACGCTACAAAAACTATTTAAATATCATGTCTACACAATTATATAAGATTAGTTACCGCCACCACCAACACCAACACCACCAACACTACCACCAACACCACCAACACCAACAACACCAACACCAAGACCACTACCACCAACACCAACCCACCAATCGTCATCTAGGTAAGTCTGAAATTATTTTTGCTATAGCTGTTAAAAGCCTGTTATCTGCTGTAGGACCTATATAATAATACTAGCTGGGATACCCGGCGATGCCCGGGAATTTTATGTAAATAGCCGTGAAGCTATGGCGACGGAATGGAAATAGCTAGGAAACCCCTCCCCCCCCAAAAATTTTTTCGCCCCTAAACAACGCCATGCCCCACCCGGCCCCTGCGGGGCGTGGTGTATATTGGTTTGAGGCGAGGTGGTCCCGGTGGCACCCTATCTAGCAGCAACTTTTCAGATGAATAGCTATGAAATTATGGCAATGGTATACAAATAGGGAGAATGGAGTGTTCGCCCCCTAAATTCTCCTCCTGGTGGTAGAGATTCGCCAACTACTCCACAGGATGGACCTGACGGTGCTCTGTCGAAATGCAAAATTTGACATCAATAGCTGCAACAAAAATTTGCCCCCTCCCCCTAAAAAATGTCGCCCCCTAAACAACGCCCTGCCCCACCCGGCCCCTGCGGGGCCAGGTGTGTGTTGGTTGGGGGCGAGGTGGTCTCGGTGGCACCCTATCTAGCTGCAACTTTTAAGGTGAATAGCTGTTAAACTATGGCGATGGTATACACATAGGAAAAATGGAATTTTAGCCCCCCCTTATACGCCCCCCTGGTAGTAGAGGTTCGCCAACTCGTTTACTGGGTGTACCTGACGGTCCTCTGTCTAAACACAAAGTTTCACATCAATAGCTGCAAACAAATTCCGCCCCCCTAAAAGTTTTCGCCCCTCCCAAACAACGCCCTGCCCCCACCCGGCCCCTGCGCGGCCAGGTGTGTGTTGGTTGGGGGCAAGGTGTTCCCGGTGGCACCCTATCTAGCTACAACTTTTCAGGTGAATAGCTGTTAAACTATGGCGATGGTGTAAAAATAGGGAAAATGGAGTTTTAAGCCCCCCCATTCTCCCCCTGGTGGTAGAGGTTCGCCAACTCGTTTTCTGGGAGGACCTGCCGGTCCTCTGTCTAAAAGCAAAATTTGGCATCAATAGCTGGAAAAAATTTTTTCGCCCCACCCCCAAAATTCCCCCCATCCTGACCCCCATGGGGTTAGAAATTCGCCAACCCCTGCACTTGCTAAGTTGGATGGACCACTGTCTAGGTGCAAAGTTTCAGATCAATAGCTGCGAAACTGTGGGCGTGTATTCTGGACAAATATATAAATAAATAAATATACATCCTTCCTTATCTTCTTTCTCTCTTCCGTCAGTCATGCGACGACTTCACATGACTTCTCCAGACTTGTCTATTTCTGATGAGATCCTTTGCTCTTGGCATACTGATATCCATCATCTTCAGATCCTCTCTGACGTTGTCCATCCAAGTCTTTGGTTGTCTTCCTCTGCTTCTCTCTCCTTCTATATGCCCGTGCAGGGCCGCGAGTGGTAGTCTTTTTCCCTCCATGCGCTCCACATGACCGAACCATCTGAGCCGTCTTTTCCTGATTTTTTCCACTACCGTTTCTTCTGCGCCCAGCTCCTCTCTTGTCTTCTCGTTCCTGATTCTCTCCCTCCTGCTTCTGCCCTTGATTCTCCTCAGCCAACCCATTTCAGCCACCAGCAATCTTCTCTCGTCCTCTCTACGCAGACACCAGCACTCTGAACCATACAGCAGTACTGGTACCACTAAGGTTTCATATAGTTTCATCTTGGTTTTGATCGAGATGCTCTTTGTTCTCCACATTTGCCCAGTGTACCAAATACCGCACATGCTAGGCCGATCCTTCTCTTGATGTCCTCCGTACATTTTCCATCCTCTGTTATTAGCCCTCCTAAGTATACAAACTTCGTGACCTGCTCCAGTATTTTGCCATCTAAAGTCACTTTCAGCTCCTTGTGTTGTTTTCCTATTATCATTGTTTTTGTTTTTTCCGCGTTTATCTTCAATCCCATTCGTTTATCTTCAATCCCATCCTTCCTTATAGATATAGATAATTAGACTATACAGAATTTTGTGTTAACTAAAGTTCATCTAATATTCTATATCGTATACATGTATACAGATATCATCTGTTATCGAATTGCCTGCCATTGCCATCCATCCACAGCAGTTCACACATCGGTCGATTGTTGCCGCAAAATGAGAGTGAGTACTTGGCAGTAAGTACTTGGTAGTGAGTACTTGGTAGTGAGTACTTGGTAGTGAGTACTTGGTAGTGAGTACTTGGTATATAGTGAGTGCTCTCGACTGGGGTCTCCCTTTCGATACTCTCGCATTTTCACCGTCAACTATTATAGTCCTATATGATGGGCTTTCAATAGGGGCTATATAAGGACGTAGATACACAAATAAAGCCATGGTAAACAGAAGCATCTGAGCTCATATCAATATTGGTCTAAAATAATCATCTGGTTGGACTGGTGACCTCTCATATACTATAGCATAGGCTGTTATGAAAAGTCACTGCATCTCTTTTCACAGTCGCTTAAAATACCGCTTGGATCAATGACCATGTAGTCATTTATATAAAACTTTGTGAGTTATAGGCGTATACATGTACGTAAGATGTGCCTTGACACATCGACATAATTATGTAGCCTACAGTGCTTGTATTCACCACTATTAACCTATATACAAGCTTCTTTAGCACACCCATATTCCCATAATAGTCCAGTCGCAAATATTATACAGACGGGAAAAACGACAGGTAGATGCAAATATTCAAATGGTAGTGGATATGCAAGTGGCAAGTGGTGTCTGTATACTATATAGTGTGTGGACAGAGGCTCGAATACTACCAATCACCACCACTATCTGCGGAAAAGTTTCATCCTTACATTTGCGTATGTGCAATTGTACATGTATAGTTGTATAAGCTTACGCCCTACATACACACATACATATATAATTATACATGTATACATGTATATGCAAACATATAACCATACACAGTTAGCCTACTTACTTGAATACAGGGGCGGATCCAGAGGGGCTTATCCGGCCATGCCCCCCCCCCCCCAATTTAGAATTCCCATGTATCGTGGCCCCCCATTTGGATTGAACATGCTGTGGAACAATGTATATAAGTCAAAACGAAACTGAGGACTAAAAAAAAGGTCATCAACTTTTTTGGCGGAAACGAAAGAAAAAATTTCCAGACCCAAGGCCAAAAAATTTTTCCCCGGAACCAAGACCAAGAATTTTGGCCCCGCCGTCCAAAGTTTCTGTATCCGCCCTTGCTTGCATACATGGTATGAATATACGCACACATTGTCTATAATATACAATATGTATACAACATTGATCGACTGTATATATATATATATATATATATATATATATATATATATATATATATATATATACTAGCTGGGGTACCCGGCGATGCCCGGGAATTTTATGTAAATAGCCGTGAAGCTATGGCGACGGAATAGAAGTAGCAAAAGTTTGGGTTTTCGGGCCCCCATCATGGCTCCCTCCACTGGCTGGACTTGACGGTCTTCTGTCTACATGCAAAATTTCATATCAATAGCTGCAAAACTGCAAAAAAATTCCCCCCCAAATTTTTTTGCCCCCCCCCCTAAACAATGCCCTGCCCCACCCGGCCCCTGCGGGCCGAGGTGTGTGTTGTTGGAGCAAGGTGGTCCCGGTGGCATCCTGTCTAGCTGCAACGTTTCAGGTGAATAGCTCTGAAACTATGGCGATGGTGTAAAAATAGGGAAAATGGAGTTTTCGCCCCTCCCCCATTCTCCCTCTGGTGGTAAAGATTCGCCAAATCCTCCACTGGGTTGACCTGACGGTCCTGTTTCTAAATGCAAAATTTGACATCAATAGCTGGAAAAGGTTTCGCCCCCAACTTTTTTGGCCCCCCTAAACAACGCCCTGCCCCACCCGGCCCCTGCGAGGCGAGGTGTGTGTTGTTGGAGGGGCAAGGTGGTCCCGGTGGCATACTATCTACTATCTAGCTGCAACGTTTCAGGTGAGTAGCTCTGAAACTATGGCGATGGTGTAAAAATATGGAAAATGGAGTTTTCGCCCCTCCCCCCATTCTCTCTCTGGTGGTAAAGATTCGCCAACTCCTCCACTGGGTGGACATGACGGGTGGACATGACGGTCCTGTTTCTAAATGCAAAATTTGACATCAATAGCTGAAAAAAATTTCGCCCCCCCAAAATTTGTTCGCCCCCCTAAACAACGCCCTGCCTACCCGGTCCCTGTGGGGCGAGGTGTGTGTTGTTGTAGAGCAAGGTGGTCCCGGTGGCATACTATCTAGCTGCAACGTTTCAGGTGAATAGCTCTGAAACTATGGCGATGGTGTAAAAATCGGGAAAATGGAGGTTTTGGCCCCTCCCCATTTTCCCCTTGGTGGTACAGATTCGAAAACTCGATTTCTGGGAGGACGTGGCGGTCTTCTGTCTAAATGCAAAATTTGGAATCAATAGCTGCCCCAAAATTTTTTTCGCTCCCCCAAATATTCCACCCATCCTGGCCCCCATGGTGTTAGAAATTTGCCAACCCCTGCACTTGCTAAGTTTGATGGACCCCTGTCTAGGTGCAAAATTTCAGATCAATAGCTGCGAAACTGTGGGCGTGCATTCTGGACAAATATATACATACATACATACATACATATAAATAAATAAATCTATATCTATAAGCAAGGATGTTTGTTTGTTTATTTATTTATTTATTTATTTATATGTATGTATGTATGTATGTATATATATATATTTGTCCAGAATGCACGCCCACAGTTTCGCAGCTATTGATCTGAAATTTTGCACCTAGACAGGGGTCCATCAAACTTAGCAAGTGCAGGGGTTGGCAAATTTCTAACACCATGGGGGCCAGGATGGGTGGAATATTTGGGGGGGCGAAAATATTTTTTTGGCAGCTATTGATTCCAAATTTTGCATTTAGACAGAAGACCGCCACGTCCTCCCAAAAATCGAGTTTTCGAATCTGTACCACCAGGGGGAAAATGGGGAGGGGCCAAAACCTCCATTTTCCCGATTTTTACACCATCGCCATAGTTTCAGAGCTATTCACCTGAAACGTTGCAGCTAGATAGTATGCCACCGGGACCACCTTGCCCTACAACAACACACACCTCGCCCCACCGGGACCGGGTAGGCAGGGCGTTGTTTAGGGGGGCGAACAAATTTGGGGGGGGGGCGAAATTTTTTCCAGCTATTGATGTCAAATTTTGCATTTAGAAACAGGACCGTCATGTCCACCCGTCATGTCCACCCAGTGGAGGAGTTGGCGAATCTTTACCACCAGAGAGAGAATGGGGGGAGGGGCGAAAACTCCATTTTCCATATTTTTACACCATCGCCATAGTTTCAGAGCTATTCACCTGAAACGTTGCAGCTAGATAGTAGATAGTATGCCACCGGGACCACCTTGCCCCTCCAACAACACACACCTCGCCTCGCAGGGGCCGGGTGGGGCAGGGCGTTGTTTAGGGGGGGCCAAAAAAGTTGGGGGCGAAACCTTTTTCAGCTATTGATGTCAAATTTTGCATTTAGAAACAGGACCATCAGGTCCACCCAGTGGAGGATTTGGCGAATCTTTACCACCAGATGGAGAATGGGGGAGGGGCGAAAACTCCATTTTCCCTATTTTTACACCATCGCCATAGTTTCAGAGCTATTCACCTGAAACGTTGCAGCTAGACAGGATGCCACCGGGACCACCTTGCTCCAACAACACACACCTCGGCCCGCAGGGGCCGGGTGGGGCAGGGCATTGTTTAGGGGGGCAAAATTTTTTTGGGGGGGAAATTTTTTTGCACTTTGCAGCTATTGATATGAAATTTTGCATGTAGACAGAAGACCGTCAAGTCCAGCCAGTGGAGGGAGCCATGATGGGGGCCCGAAAACCCAAACTTTTGCTACTTCTATTTCGTCGCCATAGCGTCACGGCTATTTACATAAAATTCCCGGGCATCGCCGGGTACCCCAGCTAGTAAATAAATAAATAAACAAACATCCTTGCTTATAGATATAGATATGACACTTACTAGCGATGGCAATCGATGCGTTTCTGCTGATGGCACTCGTTCCCGTCAATGGATTCGTAGCATTGCAGTAGTAGACACCAGCGTCTGATGACATTGATGACGTTGACATTGATGACATTGACGATGACGTTGACGACCGATTTGCCTTCGACGACGAATGACCGACGACTCGAAGGAAGAAGAGCTGACCACTGGGCAGCAGCATTCGATGTGACGTCGGATGGTCAGCCGTCGTCATCACCAGCTGACCATTGCGATACCACGAGATGACCGGATGTGGCTGACCATCGGCCTTGCAGTTCAGCATCGCTGCCTCGTTCTTCACGACGAACTGGTCGTCCGGATGTTCAGTGATGCGGGGCTCACTCGTCTCCTGAACACCTGCACCAGCACCAGCAAGTCAACGCCATTAGATTAATGATTTCGCTTTTATTAGATAACCTCGCTATTTGACATACTGTTGGCTATTTCATTCTTCTTCGTTTTCGGAGAATTTCTGGAAAGACAGTATACCAGCAGCTGGGAGTCTCCACTTACTTTCCTTCAGTGATCGTGTGAATTGGTTTTGTGTTTAATGTTGGACAAGCAGCTATAGCATTTAGAAACACCAATATTAAAGGAACTGAATCAAACAAGCCAAATGCTACGCACACACGGTATCAATATAATTTTTTAGGTCAACATCTTAGAAATTTTTTGCTGCCGGTCCAATTCAACTTGCAATTGAACTTACTACTAATTGTCTGTGGCATCTCATTGTAAAAATTAATGATGTTGACTATGACTTTGATCAGCAATAACCTGTATTAACTATTAAGACTTCATGATATACTCGTGCTCGAATTTCATTAAGCCACAGTAGGCCTATAGCCTATGCTTTATTGTGCACATCTAATAAGGCTTCTACAGACACCATTATATGTAAGGGATGTCCATTGTCCACTGTAACACCATCATATAGCACCATACATGTATACACCGTGTTTTCTCGATTGCTGGCCCTGCCACCTGGAATGGTCTTCCTGCACAACAGTCACAGTTAGCGGGAAAGATGGCGACATGCATGGCAACCATTGCACATTGAAAGCAGCAGATTCACGTGCATGATACAATGCATGAAATGCATACACTGCATTGCATATATGGTTTCTACTGTGTTTGTATCGGAGAAGAAAGTATCTGCACGACCGAATGCGAATTCAGTTACGTGTATCGGTCGTAGTTCAGTCCCTTCAGTCGACACTAATTCATACAAATCACATTAGCTGCATGTTCATGGTGGTGGTGGACCGAAGGCGGCAACGGTGGCGGCGGTTGCAGCGGGGGCTCGACTGTGGCTGCCCCCGACCCCCCAACCCCCTCCACGTGCATGCAGGGCTTCCTCCTCGTCCTTCGTCTCTCTTTCTATTTATAATCGAATCGTGTCTTCTGCTAAGGTGTTCGTTCGTTCGTTCGTTTGGTCGACCAACTTCTTCAGATTCTGACTCTGACGCATTATTCAGCCACCAACTCCATCTGGTGTCCCCTTAAATGTGGGGCTCGAGCATGCGCCACTAGCTCTTTGCGAAAGACTATTTCACATCGAATACAGTAAGTATTGAGATAGTAACCAGCTGACTTTAATCGTAAATCGTAATCGTAATCTGGAGGCTTATACAACGCCACAAAAAGTAGGTCGCGAGAGTCAGCTTAAGTCTTATTCTAAAGCGGATTCAATCCGAATGCGGATCCCTTGAATTAAGCTTGAAATAACAGGTCAACGGAATTAATTGGCAGATGAAAATACAGGAGACTCGTCTTCATTTAAGCAGATACCCAATTATTAGTTAAGCGGTAGGGTCTAGTTGTAAACATCAAACCTTATTAGACATTAGTTGCCCAACTTTTTCATTAGTTAACTCCAAAAGCAAGTCGTATCTGCGGCGTGTATATATGGGCAGCGCATGCATGCATGCATTTCAAGCAATCGCAGGAAAAGAATAGAAAAGTTACCGACATGTACTTACTTTGGGGCATGCACCCAATCAGCGGTGCAAAGGATTCAGTCTCATCAATTCATTGAAAAATGAACAGAAAGTCGAGACTTACGGTCGCTCCCATATTTACATTTACTCGGGACTCGTCAATAGGTAAACTTATATAAAATTATTATGATAGGCCAATGCGTGCAACTGGCCCCCGTCCCACCCAGCGCTTTTTAACGTGCAGTTGTACACAAAATGTGCAGTTGTAGAAGCACTTCTGTACAGTTAAAACTAGCCAAAAAGGTAATTGTCCTCCGATTTTAAGTAATTCACTATGGATGATGGGAAAGGAAAGAAGGAGTTGTGCGGTTCTAAAAATTCCTTTAAAACAGCCCCGCCCCCACCCCCGCCCCACCCACCCCCGCCCACAGCCACCGTTCCCATGTTATGCACTTGTCCTGATGCCTCTTCGCCGTCCTGTGACACGGTGCAATTGTCCCTAACTCTGCATGCAGCATCATCAATGATGCATTATGGCTGCGTATGGTGTTCGTCGTCTGCTGGTGAGATGGCGCCAATTTGAGACGAACAACCACGTGATGTGCATCTCATGAATAATGCATGAGTGCTGCAACTCTGGCGCCTCCTTCAACGTCCGCTTTGCTGTCCTCAACAGCCAGGCACACCCCTCCGCCGCCTCATGAAAAAAACAACAAGATTCACCACAGCATCTACCCAGAATGCACTGAGACAGGAAGAACGAGCAACAGTTCGTTTCCGGTGGGAACTGCAGCAGCAGCAGCAGCAGCAGCAGCAGCAGAGATGCAGATGAAGAGAGGAAGGGAAGCGCTTACAAGAGATGTACTGCAGCGTTTCATAAGGTAGCGACACCAGCGCTTAAACTGCCATAAAGTGAAGAAAAAGAAATGCTGCTGCGTGGACGACCATCACCTATAATATCATCATCATCATCATCATCGTCCGTGGGTTCAACACCCGTTGGTGTCAATCGCAAGTTTCACTGTTTTTCTCCATTTACTCTTTTCCTGTGCTATAAGGCTGAGTCCGTGTATGTCCATACCACACCAATCCCGGACATCGTCCAACCATTCTCTACTTGGTCTTCCTCTGATTCCCGTACCGTCGATCATTCCAAATATTGTCTGCTTTACTAGTCGGTTGTTGTTCATCCTGCATACATGTCCGAAGAAATTAAGCTTCCTTTCCATTATTTGCTGTATGATGTTTCTGGTGTTTTTCACTCTTATGCGTACTTCCTTGTTCGTTATCTTCTGCTGCCATCTGATGCGTAGTGTCCTTCTGTAGCACCTCATCTCGAATGCTAATAGTCTGTCCTTATCATGTTTGCGTAGCGTCCATGTTTCACATGCATATAACAGTACACTGAATATGCATGTTTTGATGATCTTTATCTTTGTCTGTATGCTAATCTCTCGGCTCCTCCAGATACTTCCGAAGCCTGCCATTGCTCCTGCTGCTTTCGCTATTCTTCTGTTTATCTCCTTCCCACAGTCATTATCCCAAGTCAGCAGGCTTCCCAGATATACAAATTCCGCTACGTTCTCTAGGTTCTCCCCGTCCACCTCCACCACCTTCGTACTCTCCTTCCTCCCGAATGTCATTGTCTTTGTCTTGCTGATGTTGATTCTTAGACCTGCCGCTTTCCCTTCCTTTTGCAAGGTTTCCACATTTTCCTGTATGTTGTTGATGTCTTCTTCTATCAAGTCCACATCATCTGCGAATATCAGGTTGTTTACTCTGGTGCCATGAATTGAGATTCCTGTTCTCCTGTTTTTGATTTTTTCCATCACTCTTTCCAAGTATGTGATGAATTCTGTCGGTGAGATGGGATCTCCTTGCTTTGTGCCTATTGAGATGTTGAACCACTCACCAATCTCTCCGCTCACTCTGACCGCCGATTTCGCTTCTTCGCACGCATATTTAATCATCTGTGTCAATCTTCTTCCCACTCCAAAAGATTTGAGCACCGCTTGTAATACATCATGTCTCACCGAATCGAACGCTTTCTGGAAATCTACGAAGCAGTTGTGCACCAGCTTTCCTTTTCTTTTTGCTTTTTCAGCTATCAGTCTCAGGATCAATATCTGTTGTATTGTGTTTCGGTCTTTTCTAAATCCTGCTTGTTCCTCGGATAGGTGTTCCTCCACCTGTGATTTTAGTCGTTCTAGGAGGATCATCATTAGCACCTTGCTCATGTGGTTCATCAGCGCTATTGTTCTATAATATAGGGTGCGCAAAAAAAAGACCCCCTAGGTTTTTTGCCAATATTTTTGCCAAAAGTAAGAACTTCGAAATGAAATTTTACAGTCTTAAAGACAATTCATATTTACACATGGTGGCCAGATTTCATCAAAATATTTCAAACAGAACAAAAGTCATGCCACATTTAGACGATTCAAAAACGAAACGGAAAAAATTAGGACTTTTGCCAATATTTTTGCCAAAAGTAAGAATATCGAAATGAAATTTTACAGTCTTATAGTAAATTCATATATACACATGGTGGCCAAATTGCATCAAAATATTTCAAATACAACACAAGTTATATAGGGTGTCTCGATAGGTCGTGAACGATTTTGAATGCAGACAATTATATGTTATACACAATATAATGTGGAAAGTTTTATACTGGCGGATAGGTTATTCAAATGGAAATGTAAATACAAAAAAATTAGATCATTACTTCACTTAATAAAATTGTAGCGCCAATATCCGTGACGTCATCAAATTCGTGCCACGTAAACGTCAAGTTAAGCCGCAAACAATATTGCATACGTATTTTCTTATTTTCTTTTGTCCTGTTTGAAATATTTTGATGAAATCTGACAGTCATGTGCAGATATAAATTGTCGTTACGCCTGTAAAATTTCAAGTCGATATTCTTACTTTTGACCAAGATATTGACCAGAATAATTAGATTGTTTTTTGTTACTTTTTGTTGCGTCGGGTTTTTGAAACGTCAAAAAACGGTGGGTGGCTTCACTAAAAGTGGTGTAACTTTTGTTCTGCCTGAAATATTTTACTGAAATCTGGCCATCTGGTGTAAATATAAATTGTCTTTAAGACTGTAAAATTTCATCCCGACATTCTTACTTTTGGTCAAGATATTGGCAAAAATCTTAGGGGGGTCTTTTTTTTAGCGCACCCTGTACAATATACTATTATATATACGTCATGCAAACCATGGCATAAGAACAGAAACTCTTCTGATGCGGTTTCGTCTAATTTCCTTTTTGAGTCTCAGTCGAAAGAGTAAAGACATCGGAAAACGATAACGACCATGCATGAGCAATGCATGAGCAATGCATGAGCAATGCATGAGCAATGCATGAGCAATGCATGAGCAATGCATGAGCAATGCATGAGCAATGCATGAACAATGCATGAGCAATGCATTAACAATGCATGAGCAATGCATGAGCAATGCATGAGCAATGCATGAGCAATGCATGAGCAATGCATGAGCAATGCATGAGCAATGCATGAGCAATGCATGAGGGGCAATGGACTGTAAGGAGGTTGATGAAGGGGGAGATAAAGGGTGGCATGATTTAAGATCGATGAGGACAGTTTTAAAGACGATACATCTGCTGCATGGTGGGTCTATATACGTGGAAATTGTGTAATTGGATTTAAGGAAGCACTCGTCGTATCTCGCTGGAGTTTTACATTCAAGGGATTATATATGAATGAATGTCGACAATTTATCATCTCTCTCCTCTCTCCTGCATGATACTTAATTTCACGCTTAATGACCATCATCAGCTGGCCAGTGAGTGAGTGAGTAGCCTGACGCTGGACAGAATGACCGCCGTCCTTAGAGATGACGTGCACGCGTGTATACACACCGATGACCTCATGACGAGTTGTTGTCGAGGGCTGGTCAGCTGTCATCTGCAGACGGACGAAGCACTGCATGGTGGCAGAAGAAGCAGTGGAAGGGTAGGTGATGGTGGTGGTGGTGTGGTGGTGATGGTGGTGGTGTGATGGTGATGGTGGTGGTGTGGTGGTGATGGCGGTGGTGATGGAGGGGTCGGTGGTGGTGGTGGTGATGTGGTGATGGTGGTGATGGTGGTGGTGGTGGTGTGGTGGTGGTGGTGGAGGAGGCTGGTGTAAATGGAGGCGGTTGGTGGTCGGTGGAAAAGAGGATTTATATAGCGCCGTCTCATTTTGATGATGAGTCGACAATGGTTGGACGGTGTCTTAAGATCCGGATGACCATGCAGCTGATGTATAAAGTGCAATTATGGATAGAAAGGAGGAGAAGGCGAAATGGAAGGACGACGTAGGTCTAAGGAGACGTTAGAGAAAATGACACACACGGAGACAAGCAATGACGTATACATGCAGGGTGACAAACGGTTTTATGGATAGAGAGAGACAGACAGACAGACAGACAGACAGACAGACAGAGACAGAGACATAGACAGAGACAGAAAGAGAGCGACGACAGACAGGAACAGAGTGATATGCAGAGTGGTAGATAGGTGGAGGAGAGAGTGAACGGAGGAGTTGGTGTGCCGATAGGATGACGCGAATGGGGAGGAAGGGAGGACTCCGAGGGAGTGAGGGAGGGAGGGAGTTCCGAAGATTTTAGGGCCATTGAATCTTCAGACAAGCATGTACTTCTTCCTATTAGCGTAGATCACGTTCAAAATGGTTATAATGTAAAGAACGACACCGTCAGCCACATCGGTTAGAGCACCCGTCCCATGCGCGCAGAGCGGTTCATCGAAGATTTTAGAATTCAGAATCTCATGCTAGCACGATCTAAGATTCTAATCCATTCACTGGAAGTTGAAATGATGTGGCATTCATTCACAGAAGTAGTGGGGGGGTTTAGAAAGGTCTGAGCTCATCACTTCATACGAGGCCATAAAACGGTCGCTTGATCAAAACCTATGCACACATGTATTTTACATTTAAGCTTATCTATTTTGCATTTGAGTGAATTATAGTAGATCGGTCTTCATCTAAGAGATATTCGTTCAGTGGTTTCCAGACATGTATACAGGAATAGGATGAACGCTGGTGCAGAAATTATGATGGACCGATCTTCTTTTCATGTCAGCTTCAGTTTCTCTATCTGGTGTGGTCTTAAGTATATAACGATTGGTCTGAATGTCGTTCTAAGTACATCACGATATTATATTATATTCAGAAACGAAGATTAACTGCGATTCACCCATCAACCATTAGTTCAAGAATATAATTATAATAGAACGCAATCAACTCTTTCAACTATACATGTATATATGTATATATATGTATATACATGTATAGCACTATAGCCACAGCCGTATGTGTGTATATAGTATAGACCCTGGTATCTGCAGGTTTCCATGATCGATTGGATTTCCACGTAATCATGATTTATGATTACGATTTATGATTATGATTTATGATTTATGATTATGGTTTCATTCGAAGCGAATGGCGTCTTGCAACTGATGTCATTTTTCACTGGCGCTATATAAATAATAATTTGATTGGACAAAAGTCAGATTTGAATAAAGTTTGCTAAACGAAATAATTGACTGGCGCCTCTTTTTAGTACAGGTCAAATTGAAAGCATAGCAGCTGATGGAGAAGATGAAGAAAATGATGATGAAAATAAAGAAGTTGAAGATGATAATGAAGATGAATATGATGAAGACGATGAAGGCGATGAAGATGAAGACTATGAAGATGAAGATGATAAATATGAAGACGACGACGACGACGACGACGATGATGATAAGAATGATGATGCGACGATGGTGGTGGGGTGCTGGGGGTGGTGATGACGATGGTGATGATGATGATGATGATGCGACGATGGTGGTGGGGTGCTGGGGTGGTGATGACGATGGTGATGATGATGATGATGATGATGATGATGGTGGTGGTGGTTGTGGTGATGATGATGATGACGACGATGATGATGATGATGATGACGGTGGTGGCTTTAGTGATGGTGATGATGACGTTGATGATGAAAACGACAGCAGAAACATGATTGTGTTGCAAGATATCAGATAATAATATTATAAGAAAAGGAAACTCTTAGCCGTCCATGCATTTAATCTTCTGACCAGATCTATAAGACCTTTCTTTGCTCTTGATCATCTTCTATCAACTTCTTTATTTTCATCATCATTTTCTTCATCTTTCCCATCAGCTGCTATGCTTTCAATTTGACCTGTACTAAAAAGAGGCGCCAGTCAATTATTTCGTATACGAAGATGATATAGATATAGGAATAGGACATAAAGATAGGAATATGGTATAGAGATAGGAATAGGGCATAGAGATAGGAATAGGACATAGAGATAGGAATAGGGTATAGAGATAGGAATAGGGTATAGAGATATATATGAATAGGACACAGAGATAGGAATAGGGCATAAAGATAGGAATAGGGCATGCATAGAGGCAGGAATAGGGCAATAGAGATAGGAATAGGGTAATAGAGATAGGAATAGGGTATAGAGATAGGAATAGGACATAAAGATAGGAATAGGGTATAGAGCGATGACGAGTGCATAGAAGAGTGAAACAGCAGAAGATGAGGTCCTTCTTCTTCGATCGAAATCTCATTCTGTTTCTGACATCAGCAGCATTCATTGTTATACATGTATTGTATATTGTTGTCTGTCTGTTCAGACGTTCGCTTAATTAACATTTTCGCTTGACCAATCATCGTCTCCAGCTGCAGGTCGGAATTTCGTCGGATCTCAAACGTCGTCATCTTCATCATCAGCATCGTCGTCGTCATCATCATCGTCATCAGCGTCATCGTCGTCGTCGTCATCATCATCGTCATCATCATCGTCATCATCATTGGATTATCATTCATGGTCTTCAAGTACCGCAGAGACACAATCGAACGTTCTTTTGTTTTCTTACAGCATCAACTGGACGCAGTCGCGGTCGGTCGGTCGGTCGGGGAGTGTGGGGTGAGAGTAGTGTGGGGTAGGGTGAGAGTGTGGGGTGGAAGTGTGGGGTGGGAGTGGGATGAGGGTGAGGGGGGTTCAGCTGTTGTGGTCATCTGACGACAGATGGCCAGTGGACATGACACTCTCCTCCGACAGCAGCTCGAAAAAGAAGAATGCACGGTCGAAGGAGAGCACGTCGAAGAGGGAGATGGGAAAGAGAATTAGGAAGAGAATGAAGAAACGGGAAAGAAAAAGGAAGAAACAAAGGAGGATGAGGATGAGGGATAGATATAATTATAGGAAATGTGCAGAAGAAAAGAGGAAAGATACGCCTAAAGAGTTAAGCAGACGCGAAGACAAGACTAGGGAATGGGAGCATAGAACACTCATAAAAGATCTATAGCCAGAGAAAGATAGACAAAGACACAGACATGATGGACTGTGGTATTGATACAACGAAGGAGAGAAGACAAGAAAGAAGAACTGATTAATAAGACAATGTAGACAGACACAATAATATATCTAGATAGAAAAGGATTGTTCTCTTTGAAGGCAGAAGTCGAAGTGTAGGATTAATTCTGTGGTTGACTGTAAGCAGGTCGCATAATCTCATCGCAGCCTTAATTGCATTGACTCCGCCCAACATCATGCGCTGCACAACGGAGACCAGCACTGTTGGGGTCCGACATCATTCACCCCATCATCTCAGTCAAACCTCTTCCAAAAAAGATGGAGGACGGGACACGTGGCTGATTTCCATTGGCCGTCTCCTCCCTTTACAATTACCTTCAAAGACACTGCAGAGAGAGAGAGAGAGAGAGAGAGAGAGAGAGAGAGAGAGAGAGAGAGAGAGAGAGAGAGAGAGAGAGAGAGAGAGAGAGAGAGAGAGAGAGAGAGATGGGGGGAGAGAGATGTTTAATGCATGAGATTATTCGGTTGCCAGGGGCGACGTCAGGTCAGAGGTCAGAACACTGTCTGCCATCTAATTTGCTCACCACTGTATGGCTGTCGTCTAGAACTAGAACATCATTCTAGCTGAAAGAAAAAAAGAAAGAATCTATGGGACTCTTAATTCAGATAAAAAAAATTATAGCCGAAGCGACTATCCACTGGAAAAGATGCAAGAAAGAACTAAAATATGTAAGGACGAAATTAAAGGATGTAAGGAAGAACTAAAGGATGGAAATAAAACCTGAAGGATTCAAGGGCGAACTGATTCAACTGAAGGATGTATGGAAAAATTGAAGAAAGCAAGAAATACTTAAAGAGAGAAAAAAGAATTAAAGAAAGCAAGGAAGAACTAAAGGATGTAAGGAAGAACTAAAGGATGTAAGGGATAACTAAAGGATGTAAGGGATAACTAAAGGATGTAAGGGATAACTAAAGGATGTAAGGGAGAATTAAAGGATGCCAGGAAGAACTAAAGGATGTAAGAAAGAACTAAAGGATGTAAGGGATAACTAAAGGATGTAAGGGATAACTAAAGGATGTAAGGGATAACTAAAGGATGTAAGGGATAACTAAAGGATGTAAGGGATAACTAAAGGATGTAAGGGAGAATTAAAGGATGCCAGGAAGAACTAAAGGATGTAAGAAAGAACTAAAGGATGTAAGGGATAACTAAAGGATGTAAGGGATAACTAAAGGATGTAAGGGATAACTAAAGGATGTAAGGGATAACTAAAGGATGTAAGGGATAACTAAAGGATGTAAGGGAGAATTAAAGGATGCCAGGAAGAACTAAAGGATGTAAGAAAGAACTAAAGGATGTAAGGGATAACTAAAGGATGTAAGAGATAACTAAAGGATGTAAGGGATAACTAAAGGATGTAAGGGAGAATTAAAGGATGCCAGGAAGAACTAAAGGATGTAAGAAAGAACTAAAGGATGTAAGGGATAACTAAAGGATGTAAGAGATAACTAAAGGATGTAAGGGAGAATTAAAGGATGTAAGGGAGAATTAAAGGATGTAAGGGAGAACTGAAGAATGCAAGGAAGAATTGAGGGATGTCAGAGGGAGAAAGAGCATTGGATATAGTAGGACAGGCGTCTGCATGCTACAGGTGCAATGAGAGGAAATTTAATTTTGCCGATATATTTTCAAGGCATGGCAAACAGTAATTTATTTATGACAATGCAAAATGGAAATCTGGAAATAGAAGAAACTCTACCACCATTCATTACGATAAAAAAGACATTGCCACTTTCCAGGTTTAATAGCCGCGAATGCTGTAAAAGCTTTCAAAACCTACGGAAATTCTAGAATCTCATCGGATACATAAAACAAACATTAGAATTATTATGCAACATAATGTGTATAGGTCTTTCTCTCTGACTATGTCTCTGTCTCTGTCTGTGTCTCTGTCTGTCTGTCTGTCTCTCCCTCTCTTCTATATGTATATATATATATATATCATTATACACTTGTACTTTGGGTTCGTCCAGAGCGGCGTATAGTATCTTGGCAATATTATACTGTAGATGTGTGGAAGCGCTGGAAAGAGCAGCTAACATCTTGTGAGCACATCTGGCAATTGATGATCAGCCACCGTCGCTGCCGCCTCCTCCTCTCCTCTCG
>OX243814.1:21189534-21207034 GCA_945859605.1 Lumbricus rubellus
TTTAGTGCATGTCAGTTGTAAGCTGAGAGAAATGGACAAGGAATGAGACGAATACGAATGACAGAAGATGAACCAACCATTCTAACGTATATAGACCAGATGGGACACACACACACACACACACACACGCACGCACGCAAACACACACACACGCAAGTCATGCACACACACGCACATATGAGGCATCGTGTGTAATTTAAAAAAATAGTCTGTTGTCAGTCGGTCTTCGCTGTGCATGAATCTGCTTTTTGATGGACAGTTGGACAAAAGTGACATTAATTTCATTAATTTTGGTTTCGTCATTCGTGATATATAGATTAATCGTCTCTCATCTCGAAACACTTCTATAGCGCCATCCTCTATAGAAGCACAACCAGACGATGCATGATACGCAAAACCATTGAACCATGTCCCGTATATATACCAAGACTTCAAACCTCAGGGCCAAGTCTAAGACTTTGAAAAAGAACAATCATAATCAGAATACTCCCATGGTTCATCAGACCGCATATATATAATTATATATTATGTATATATTATATATATATACATACTATACATACTACATAGTGCATATAATATGGCTTCTGAGACACAGGTCTTTCAGGGCTTCCAGAGATGCAAGTCACGCACACTGTGACACTGAATGGAAATACAAACCATTGTTGTGAATGCAGTCTCACCATCATGCATGGCCATGGTTCGATCGTATATTTACTGTGAAATTATTAAATCAAGATCATTATAAATGTATATCTTTGAATTACTAACCTTCAGAGAAAGAAGCGGTCAGCAGCAGCAGCAGCAGTAGAGTCTTGATCAGAATGGGTCGCACAAGACAATAGCATTCTCTTTTGTCTTTCATGACGACCTTCTTCTCACAATAACACAATGAAAGTCAGAAGCAGCGTCGTAGCAACAACGGTCTCATCGTCATGATTGAAGATATCCGTTCAGTTGTCATGACAACGACCGTCGTCATCATCATTATCATCATCATTGTCGTTGTCGCTGTTGGAGTCGTTATCACTAGGTTCCGATTAGAAGACTATCGGTATCTGAGGAAGTTTCTTTGTAGAATTCTTTAGTCTAGACTCGACTTCCTTCCGAAATAAGACACTCAAGTGTGACGAGGAAAAACCTGAGTAAAATAGAAGAAATTCTCAAATTTTATTTACGCATTCTAACTCTGAAACCACAAAAGACCATAAAAGACCAGACATCAGACACCAGACACACCTGTCAACTTATGATACGAGTGTGGTGAGGTGGAGACAGATCGCTTGCATAGCAGTCGTTTTGCATCATAATTCTGTTTGTATACGTTTCTTGTGATGCACAGTTGGATTCGAACCAAGCAATGAGGTTGCAGCAGCAGAGAAGGGTTGACTGATGATGATGTGCCTCAACGAAGACGATTTAATGCGCTCATCAGAAACGACGACAACGACGACACAATAATGTCATGTATATTTATTTATATATATATATATAATTATATATATAATTATATATGTATAATTATATATATAATGTCTATGTATATATATATATATAATATACACGGTGTCCCAATTGAAGTGAGCCCCTTTTTGTTTTGACGATATACTTGTCAATTCTAAGTGAAACTCTATAAAATTTCACAGCATGTAAGAGGGATAAATCATCAATGTTTGCTGAAAATTCTATCCAATTCTACGAACAAAGTCCAAAGTTATGCACGTTCAAATTTGGGCAACTAAAATTGCAAGTTTCCAACATGTAAAAGATAGGAAATTAGTGTTAGCGCTGTTCTTCAAAACTGATGTTCAAAATGTCCTCCATTAGCTCGAATGCATGCTCTAAGACGATTTCGCCATTCATTGATTGCATTGTCAACAATCTCTTTAATCAAAACGATTCCATTCTTCCACATTTCGCTGTTTGAAGTGATCACTGATGAACGTCACGCGTATGCGAGTTTCATAAGGCTGCGATGGGCCAGTTTCTGTTAGAAATTCCTTTGAAAATCTTTTGCAACGTAATGTTTTTCTTCTATTAAATTGTTTATTAAACCCAAATCATCTTTGCTGAAAACCATTTTTATTATTGTCCCCTAACATGGAAATGACGGAAATATGACGGAAATATTTATTAATTTATGAAGTAAGGCGTGCAGTTGCAAGCAATAATTTCCTATCTTTTACATGTTGGAAACTTACAATTTCCTTTGTCCAAATTTGAATGTGCATAACTTCGGGCTCTATTCGCAGAATTGGATAAAATTTTCAGGAAACATTGATAATTTATCCCTCTTACACGCTGTGAAATTTTATATAGAGTTTCATTTAGAATTAACAGATATATCGCCAAAACAAAAAGGGGCTCAGTTCAATTAGGACACCGTGTATATATATATATATATAATTATGATATACATATATAATGTCTATGTAAGCTTATGCTTGCAGCCGACAGAAATCGATTTGAACCACTGCAGCTGACCACAATATATTATTATTATACAGTTTTACACACAACGTCATGTCACTATGTCAGTATGCGGTTGAATTGACCGACTGAACTGAAGTCCTCCGTTCGTTCTGTCGTTCACTACTGCTTCCTTTAATACACATGCGAATATGATGATGATGATGATGATGATGATGATGATGATGATGATGATGATGATGATGATGATGATGATGATGATGATGATGATGATGATGATGATGATGATGATGATGATGATGATGATGATGATGATGATGATGATGATGATGATGATGATGATGATGATGATGATGATGATGATGATGACGATGATGATGATGATGATGATGACGATGATGATGATGATGATGATGATGATGATGATGATGATGACGATGATGATGATGATGATGATGATGATGACGATGATGATGATGATGATGATGACGATGATGATGATGATGATGATGATGATGATGATGATGATGATGATGATGATGATGATGATGATGATGACGATGATGATGATGATGATGATGACGATGATGATGATGATGATGATGATGATGATGATGATGATGATGATGATGACGATGATGATGATGATGATGATGATGATGACGATGATGATGATGATGATGATGACGATGATGATGATGATGATGATGATGATGATGATGATGATGTCGTCTGCTGCAATACTACAACATCGACTGATGTCTGATAAACAACGACGACAACGACAATGACAACGTGTTTTCGTTAATTGGTTTCGAACAGCCACAAAGACACAGAGAGACAGACAGACAGACGGACAAATAGACAGACAAATAACAGACAGACATATGGAGGCAGGTACAGTGAAAGATAATAGCAGAAGGAGATGCAGAGACAGAGAGACAGAGACAGAGACAGAGACAGAGACAGAGACAGAGACAGAGACAGAGACAGAGACAGAGAGATATAGAGACTGTCACTGAGTGCATTGGATCATGACGACAACTGATGCAGCGTCAGAACTGAGAATAGAATATCTCGACAAAATATCTCGACGACTATTCTTCTTTCATATTCCGTTCTACATCATTAATCCATCAATCCCTCCATTGTTCTCACCATATCAACCATCTCCATGCCTCCTCCATGCCTCCATGCCTCCATGCCTCCACCTTCCCCTCTTGCCCCTTTGTCCGTCTGTCTGTCTGTCTCGTCTTCTGCATCCTTGTGTGTTTGTGTGTGTGTCTGTGTGTGTGAATGTGTGTGGATGTGTGTGTCTGTTTGTGTGCGTGTGTGTGTCTGTTTGTGTGTGTAGATGTGTGTGTGTTTGTGTGTGTGTCTGTGTTTGTGTGTGTGTATGTGTGTGTGTGTGTTTGTGTGTGTGTATGTGTGTGTGTGTTTGTGTGTGTATCTGTGTGTGTATGTGTGTGTGTGCACGTGTGTGTGTAGGTAGACAACGCACTTCGCGAAGCTTCAGATCTTTTTCTTCTCCTGTCTTTCTAAATTTCTAAAAGACAATAATGCATCGATGTATATTATGTGTCAGAGTCACTCACCTCAGCTGCTGCTGCTGCTGCTGCTGCTGCTGCTGCTGCTGCT
Source organism: Lumbricus rubellus (assembly GCA_945859605.1). Classification (NCBI taxonomy): domain Eukaryota; kingdom Metazoa; phylum Annelida; class Clitellata; order Crassiclitellata; family Lumbricidae; genus Lumbricus; species Lumbricus rubellus. The sequence continues at coordinate 21,193,603 of OX243814.1, forward strand.
GCTGCATGACTGAAGTCGTCGTTTTTCGCCTACCAGTTGCAGCTGCATGCGTCTAAGATTCATTCGCAGTGAATGATCATCAGTCGACATGTATTCCGTCCACCGTTGAACTTCTTTTCATCAAATGATCAAACGCACTCTTTCTTTCATTGCAGACTACAATTGCCAATCTGGCGCATAGCTTATGTATTCCTCCGCGCGGTCAGTCGGTCGGTCGCTGACGTTTTGTCGATGTTAGAAGAACCGATGCTGCTTCAGATGCTGCTGCATCGACTCACACATCCCGTCCTCACCCTCCTCCTCTTCCTCCCTTCCTCTTCCTCCTTCTTCTCTTCCTCTTCCTCACCTTCCTCTTTCTCACCTTCCTCTTCCTTTTCCTGCTTCTCCTTCTCCTCCTCCTCTTCCTCCTCCTCCTCTTCCTCTTGCTCCTCCTCCTCTTGCTCCTCCTCCTCCTCCTCCTCCTCCTCCTCCTGTCGCCTCTTTTCCTGTAACGGGAGCTAGATATCGTTGGTGCAGACTTGGCAACGCAGCGTTTATATTCGGCTTAATGTAATCGTTGCTGCCACCGCTGTCGTCGTCGTCACCACTGTCGTCGTCACCGTCGTCGGTGTTGGACGCACGCGTCGTCAACCGTCGTCGTCGGCCGACAATAGTAGTGGTCACCACTGCAGCCACAGACGAATGGACATCGACTGACCACAGACTGACCACAGACACTGACCACAGACTGACCACAGACTGACCACGGCCACATATGCTGCTGCTGCTGCTGCTGCTGCAGCGGTGCCCGACCAACCGTCGACCGTTACGTGTGTCGTGTAATCAATGCAGAGACGACGACGACGACAGTGACGACGATGGCTGTGAATGTTCGTCTGTTCGTCCGTTGACTGCATGCTTGCAAGTCTTCGTTGTCGTCTCTCCACACGACGACGACGACAACGACAACAACAACGACGACAACAACGACGACGACAAATCCAGGTGCCGACGACACCGACACACACACGCACACCCCGAATACAGATATGTGTGGTGTGTGTAAAGTTGTCTGTCTGAAAACTGGTTATTTTCTGTCATACTTAGCCTATCCACTAATTCCGTGCATAAAATTGCATTTGATAATATAGACTATGCAGTGTATGCACACAAGTAAACGCACATAAATAAATATTCACACAAGCAAAGGCCATATACAATTATACAATTATACAATTATACAATTATACAATTATAAAATTATACAATTATACAATTATACAATTATACAATTATACAATTATACAATTATACAATTATACAATTATACAATTATACAATTATACAATTATACAATTATACAATTATACAATTATACAATTATACAATTATACAATTATACAATTATACAATTATACAATTATACAATTATACAATTATAGCCTACATGCTTAAGTGAACACACACTCATGCGCGCCATCGTTCACAAAATTCAAATCTTCTCTCGTTCGAATTTCGTTCACATCAGCTGATTCGAATGTCGCCATCAACTAACACGTGCGAACACAATATAGACACCTGTACGACTATATATATATATATATATATATATATATATATATATATATATATAATTATATATGATATATATTATATATACATAATACATATATATAATTATATATATACGCACACGTCGCACAGAGCTTAATACTCACCACCTGTTCAGTCAAACGCATTATGCAGAAATGAAGCATTATGGACATTCCCATTATTCACATAGATATTATATATAATATAATATATATATAAATTATATATATATATATATATGCAATGCCGTCCATCAATTATACGCAATATTTCCAATATATGCCAATGGGACAATAAATACCAATATTGAGCTAAGCAGCATCAGATCTGTAAAGATGAAACGCCACTTTTCAACATAAACGCGCTCACACACACTCTCCAGTTACATCATGTACGCGTAAGGCTCGGTTGTGTTTATTAGGTATGTTCGTTACCTTGCAGCCGGAAGGTTGCAGGTTCGAATTCACCTCAAGCAGCCGTGAAGGGACCTTGGGCAAGTCCTTCACTCGCAATTGCTTAGCGCTTCGGCATGAAACTCCGATTCAATGTCCGCGCTGTCGTCGGGAGCACTTCTGAGTAGAAATCCTAACAATTGCGCATGCAAAGAAACATACATAAGTATATATATATATATATATATATATATATAGCCTATAGTTTATTTGAACGCTTGCATCCATGCATACATGTAATCACATGCATATAAAGATTTGCATGAAACATACATTCATGAATGAATGATATGCGCACAAACATAAGGAAATTATACTATAGATATATGTACAAATGCATGCAATGCAAACGTACAGACGACAATCAGAATGAGCATACATGGATGCAATCACACATGACATATATACAAACACACACACATAGGCCTAAAAGATATATTATATACATAATAATAATTATGCATATTTGAGTTGTTTTGAAGGCTAATTCCGACAGTCATATTATGGTATATATAATTACATTCTAATTATCTCTGAACAGAGCAAATGTATAATTAACATAATATTATATGGCTTGTTGATGTTGACGACTCTGCTAATGTTCCCCAAAAGAGACACAGACAGGGTTACAGACAGCAGACAGACAGGCAGATAAACAGACAGACAGGCAGATAGACAGGCAGACAAAGAAGCGACACATCAGATTCGAGACAGAGTGACGGAAGAGGTCAAGTATACGATCGGATTAAGAAAAATAGGATTGGAATGGAAAGCACTGCCATAGGCTAAATGGCTGCTGAGGTCAGCTGGTGAACTGGAAAATCTAAACATCATCATCATCATAACATCAAACGTCCGTCCGTTCGTCGCCATTACGGATATTAGTCACGTGATGTCTGACATATAAACAGTCGTATATAGATAATGTTTCCATTCCACACTGCAGCGCTAATAAACGTGCAGATCGAAATCGTTAGAATTGACCTCAACCTGACAAAGCAGGACATTATCACCGATGGTGATGTTGTTGTTGTTTTTCACTTCACATGTGCAAAGAAATACTCAGACGCATTTGAAAGCAAATGCTGTATTGACTTCGCAGAGTGTAGAGAAGATGGCAAACGTCAAACGTGTCATGAGAATGGAGTAGCAGCAACCTTGAAGGGCGCTATATAAATCCCAGTAGGCCTAATGAATTAAATGAAACATAGGCCTACAATCCCTACATACATAGTCTATATACATACATGCATATACACATAAATGCAAACATACATACATGTACATACATACATACACACATACATACATACATACATACATACACACATACATACATACATACATACATACATACATACACAGCCTACATACATACATACATACATACATACATACATAGCCTACATACATACATACATACATACATACATACATACATACATACATACAATCATACATACATACATACATACAATCATACATACATACATACATACATACATACATACATACATACATACATACATACATACATACATACATACATACATACATACGTACATACATACATTGGTCTACGTACGTGCATCTTGGCATCCAGTGGTGACATCTGTGGAATGCGTTCGGTTGATCTTTAGTTGATATCAACCATCTCAATATACGTCGATGATATCAACAGCTGCAGTTACTTTCGTTGAAACTATTAAGCTACTGCAGATATAATTATCTTCAATGTGCTAAACAAATTCAGTGTTATTACTTATAGGCCTATAGATGTCTTATGACATACATGTATGCTATTACTCAGCTGTTGAACTTCAGTTGATATCAACAGCTGCAGTTACTTTCGTTGAAACTATTAAGCTACTGCAGATAATTATAATACAAAATCAGTGTTATTACTTATAGGCCTAGAGATGTCTTATGCTATTACTCAGCTGCATCGCTACATGCTACGTTATTTATGGCTGGCACAGGGCTGTTTTAAAAGAAGTTTTAGAACTGCATTAGGCCTACTCCTTCTTTCCCTTTCCATCCTCCATGGTAAATTTCTTCCAATCGGAGGAAAATGACCTTTTTCTAGTTTTAACTGTACAGAAGTGCTTCTACAACTGCACAAATCCATTTAGAGCTGCACATTTTGTGTGCAACTAGACGTTAAAAAATCCTGGGCTGGCGACAAGTCGTCAAATGACGCACACCAGAAAGATTCTAGGTCTACATTTCAAGACATTAAATTTTGTATTAACACTGGAACATCGATATCAATATTACAACTATTGTTATTATCAATGTCTCTGCTGTCGTCGTCGTCGTCGTTGCTCCTGTTGTTGTTGTTGTTGTTGTTGTTGTTGTTGTTGTTGATTTTGTGCTATAGGCCTAGTCCATGCAGTGGTTAACGCACTGCAGTCTGCATGGTAGATGCAAAAATTACTGGTGTAGTATTGATCGAATGGTCTGCAGATGTTCAAATTATTTCGGTCATCGTAAGCTTAATCGTAATCGTTATCTCCAAATTTATAAAGCGACACTCGAAAGCCAAGAACAGGGCACCAGCTTATTCCCGAGCGCTGATGATTCCGACGAAATTACGATTCTATTCTACTTGCGCCCCTAGCGAACGCAAACGCAAACGAGTAGACAGACTAGCGAGTGGATCTATAATTTATATACAGAGCACGGTCTATTCTGATTTGCCAATCTGAGGTTAAAACGAATAAATTGCTGAGGATTAATTTGTATCAAACGCTGCTTTATAATTCTTTGTAAGTCTAATCTCTTTCTATTATTATCAATTAAAGCTGCAGAGCAAACCTGCGACACTTAAAGACCTGATTTCCATCTGCATGGTTATAGATGCTGCTGCACAAAAAATATTCACTGCAAATGTCGCAGAAGCGGCAGAATATTCTATGCCCTTCCCCAAGAGCTGTCCGGGGGATGAACTAATCTATCCCCCGGATGGAATATACCGGGTATAGCATGCCCGGAGGGATAAACCATTCTATATCCCATGCAGTGCATAGTTATTGATAAATGCGCATTATTTATAAATTTATGCTGCAATCAAAATATAAAGTGGCTCTAATTGTTTTAAGTGTCCTGAGCAATGTCTAACAATGTCAAAAGCAAGGCAACTCGAATTGGTTAGTGACTCTAAATCATAATAGGTGGTAGTGCTGGTTGTGGTGAATGGTGGGTGTGCTGGTGGTGGTGTGGCAATAATATTGCCACACCTCCCAATATTATTGGAAGATGTGGTGGTGGGTATGGTGGGTATATTATAATGTTGGGAGATGTGGTGATGGTGGGTGTGGTAATATTGGGAGATGTGGTGATGGTGGGTGTGGTAATATTGGGAGATGTGGTGATGGTGGGTGTGGTAATATTGGGAGATGTGGTGATGGTGGGTGTGGTGATGGTGGTGCGATAATATTGGGAGATGGGGTGGTGGAGTTGGTGGGTGTGGTGTTGGTGCGTATGGTAATATTGGGAATATTGGGAGATGGGGTGGTGGAGTTGGTGGGTGGGGTGTTGGTGGGTATGGTAATATTGGGAATATTGGGAGATGTGGTGGTGGAGTTGGTGGATGTGGTGTTGGTGGTATGGTAGTGTTGGGAGGTGTGGTGATAGTGGGTGTGGTGTTGGTGGGTATGGTAATATTGGGAATATTGGGAGATGTGGTGGTGGAGTTAGTGGATGTGGTGTTGGTGGGTATGGTAATGTGGGGGGGGGGTGTGGTGGTGATGGTGGGTGTGGTAATGTTGGTGTGGCTTCTGTTGAGTTATTCTTCGTTGTGAACTGTAAACGATCTATGGCTCTGCTTCGACTCATAGCATCGTCTTCTGCAGCAGCCGCTGATGCAAAGTAACGAACAGTTTATTGCGGCAATTACATGTACGCTGCTGCTGCTGCTGCTGCTGCTGCGCATAGTAGCAGTAGATGAAACGCTAATGAGGATGAGGAAGGAAGAACATGATGATGATACGACTGCATGGAGGATGCAACTGCTCACATGCGCGGGGTCGACAGACCAACCGACGCAGCATATCATCATCTAATGACTGCTGCAACGATCGTTAGAAAAAGACTTTAGACGGCTATATGCAAAAGAGGGAGATACAGACAGAGAGAGAAAGACAGACAGACATAGAGAGAGACAGACAGACAGACAAACAGACAGAGAGGCGCAGTGGCAATTACAGTGATGAGGGTCAATGACTGAATGGAAACCCTATAAGTCCACGCATGTTGATTGCTGATTGGACATTCCAACGAGATCTGTTGGAACCGTTTTAGGTCACCAAACAAATCAAGCGTTAAAAACCTTGTGTCAGATACGAATCTCGCAATTTATCACTGCTGCATGGAGCTCACGAAGGAAGAAGCGTCCATCCCAAGTTGTGAAAATCCGCGAGGTTTGGATGCAAAAAACAAGTTTACGCTGCATTACGCATGAGAGATGAATCGTGAATTGGTCCAATTTACCGTCCAAACCAGTCTGCGCTGGTCCAGTGACACTGCGGAAAAAATAGATTACAAATCTGAAAGTTTATCCTTCTGTTTGTTTCTCATGTAGGCCTATATAATATTATATATCTATATCCGTCCAACTAAAAAGACTCGCGAAGCGAACCGTATAGCGTTGTGAGAAATTTATCAAAATGTTTTCATGCGAATTTTTACTTCAATGCAACTTTATTTTCAGCTCACAATTTACTTTTTAATATCTTTAACATGGACATATTTTAAGGATGTGGTTGCTATCGCTTCAAAATCACGACACCATTTCTAATTTCTCACAACGTAATACCGTGCGTCACACGATCAGACCATCCATCCACCCATCCATAGTTGTAAAAAACGTTTTTTCCGTTTTTTATTCGATACCAAAAACGTCGTTTTTTCTTTTTTTATTTTTCCCATCGTTTTTTAATCGTTTTTTAATATTTTTTCTTTAACTTTATTTATTCATCTACTTTCTGTTATTATTTTCCTTAGTTTTAATTTTTTCTGATTTTTTCCTTATGTTTTCCGCCAACTCTCAAGAATTTAGCTATACTAAAGTCATTATATCATCGTCTAACATCATCATTTAAGAGATAGCCTGCGTATAGTAGGTTCCTAATCAAGGTTTTCAAGGTTAAAATGCGGTTTTAGAAGTAGCAAAGTCAAATTATTTTCCGTATCCGTTTTTTTGGTCGTTTTTTTTAAAAATTTTGAAGAAAACCGACTTTTTTTTACCGTTTTTTTAAAATTCCGTTTCCATCGGGTTTTACATCTATGCACCCATCTACACATCCATCCATCCATCCACCCATCTACACATCCATCCATTCATCCACTAACAAATCCATCCATCCACTCAACCGTCCACCCATCCATCCAACCGTCCTGCCCTCCACCATCCATCAATCCACCAATCCATCAATCCATCCATCTATCAATTCATCCAACCACCAATTCATCCATCTACCCATCCATCCACTAGCTTATCCATCCACCAATCCACCAATCCATCAATACACCCATCAATCAATCCATCAATACACCCATCAATACACCCATCAATCAATCCATCAATCCATCCATCAATCCATCCATCAATCCATCCATCAATGCATCCATCAATACACCCATCAATCCATCCATACATCCCTCCATCCATCCATCCTTCAATCCATCCATCTATCAATCCATCCATCAATCCATCCTTCAATCCATCCATCCATCCATCCATCAATGCATCCATCAATCCATCAATCCATTCATCAATCCATCCATCAATCCATCTATCATCTGTTTAGACATCTGTCGACATGACCTGCAGGTGTCGACCTCATGCTGCTCCACCTTCAAAGACGTGAACGGAAAACTATTTCCAGTGCATTCTACATCAAGCAGAATATTTTATATAGCGCTGGGTTTATCTATGTCAACTGTGCAAATGTACAACTCTACATGGTATACAGATGGATGGCAGCTTCCTATGGCAGCAACGTGATTATTCTCCCGCAGCGGTTCCACAGAGAAACCACAGAGTATGTAATACAATATATATTATAAGCTTATAGCCTACAACTGAAAAAGTAGTCGATTGTTGAACGAGCCTCCCCCACACTGTTGCCCTCCGGTCTATGTCAAGGTCATTTATCGACAGCGGATGGATTGATTAGGGTGAAGGTCATGCAGGTCAACATTCACTGACGGATAACATGTCGTCTGCAGATCATCATATATAATGATGATGATGATGATGATGATGATGATGATGATGATGATGATGATGATGATGATGATGAGTGAATTGTATTGCATTGTATTGCATTGAATTGTATTGAATTGCATTGCATTGCATTGCATTGTATTGTATTGCATTGCAATCTCGAATTCCATGCAGCAACATGCATTCACCAGTGCTGCAGGCGTTAATTCATTGATGTCTAATGCCCGCAGTAACTGTTGTTCTAATCGTCCAGTAAAAAGCAATGTAAACCTAGACAATGTAAACCTAGGCCTACATTCGCTTGCCAGATGCAGACGAAGCAAATATCTGATGTTATTGACTAAGAAAACGCCATTTATACTGCGCCAAATGGAATGTTAAGAAAAAAGAAATCGGTTGCGTTCTATTGTTGCATCTGAAGCAATGCCCCAACGGGTGTTATGACGTTTGTCACGATTGTTTTCGAAACTATAGGTTGACATTGTTTATGGCTCTCTCTATATAATATTTTTATATTCTATATTTTTACATGTTTAAACGTAGGTATATACAATTATACATACCTGCATTTGCGTCTATATGCCACAATATATGCAGGCGTTGAGATGACATAATTGTACATACATGTATATACGGCCGCATATGATTATATAATATTATACGCATATACATTGTACAGGGTAGGCCTAAAACCAGTAGGCTAATTAATATTTTGGCAAAAGTAAGAATTCTTGATTCATGTTTCCCAATAATTTTATATGTGACTTCATAAAATGATTTTTGATATATTTTGTTGCGTCATATTTTGGATCGTCAAAAATCAACAGGTGGACTCATTAAAAGTGATAATAACTCTATTTCTGTTTTAAATTTATTGGTGAAATCTGACTGTTTTATGTTTGTTTGTATGTGCACTTGTTATAGAGCCCCTTTAAGCTCTCTACCCAGAGGCGCTCCCGGCTGCAGGGTGGAATTTCACGCCGAAGCGTGTAAATAGCCTACGAATAACGTTTAACCCTGTGAAAGTTATTTAAAAATCTATACTTTAGGCCAAACTATTTGCCAAAAACCTCAATACTCCCTTTTTCTTGGCCTACCTGTATATGTACCCTGTACAGGGTGGCTAAGAATACTTCTACCACCGGATAAAATGCGATAACTTCGCAACTGAGTTCATCCAGTCAAACATCCATCAATTTACCCACACACTGTAAATTGGAACATTTTCGCATAAAAAAGTTCAATCGGTTGCGAAGATATTGCATTTTATCCGGTGGTACATTTTTTGAGCCACCCTGTACATAAAAAGTGTATAATAAATATGCATATAGCACAAAGTACATTGCTCCAGCGCGTATATGTACATATACAATTATACATATACAGTTATATATATATGTATATATATATCTGATATATGGACGAACACCGTAGATATATATCTGAAGTAAGCCCTTATCCTGCGATTGGCTGTCGTCGTTGATCTATCTTACTTTCCTCGCTGCAGCGTTGCATCATTGCATGCATTTGTCGTCCATTTGCAGAAGACGACACTCATGTCGTCGTCGTCGTCGTCGTCGTCGTCGTCGTCGTTGTCGTCGTCGTCGTTGTCGTCGTCGTCGTCGTCGTTGTCGTCGTCGTCGTCGTCGTCGTCTGACTGTTGACATGTGAAGCCAAGTTGACATCGACGCCCAAGGAATGTAAGAAAAATCTCAGTCTGAACCGTGTTATCAGTGATGTAGACTGTATACATGTACATGTAGGCTACACGCAGTGAAAGGAAAAGACGGATGCGATTTATTATCATATAGCCTAACTATTTTTGATGATTGCTTCTTGCTGCAAAGAAAGAACCCGTTTAATGCCACTTTTTTAAAAGCAACATCGCTGGAAAAGATCTTGTTGATGTACAGCACACGAGGGGAGGGAGAGAGGAAAGATGGCACAGGCAAACGGATTGCATCGGACAGACAAACAGACAGACAGACAAACAGACAGAAGGACAGAGACAGATAGAGAAGGACAGACGGACATGTGATAGAAATACAAGCAAGACACTATAGGCCATGCAGTGCAGCTGTACCCATTACGACACTAAATGGAGTCTTGTAAGCTTCCGGTCGTATTTCAATTCCAAGCAGAATCTAATTTCCAATTTTATTGCAGCAATTTCCTCTTCGTCGTCGTCGTCCTCCTCATCCTCCTCATCGTTGTCATCGTCTTATTAACTGCCACGCCCCGCCACGCCATTTCCACGCTTTGTCACGCCTTGCCACAGCTTCCTCACGTCTTGCCGCACTTCGTCACAACATTGCCAATTCCAAACTCGACACAGCCTTGCCACGCCTTGCCCACGCCCAGCTATCTTGGCTTATTGCCACATGTTTGCTTGATATTTCGCGTTTCGGCTTAGTCAAACGACTGTTTGGCTTGCCATACATCGTATTTGGCACACCTTGTGACTCCTTGCCTTGCCACATGTTCTCCTACTATTCCACACCGGTCACGTTAAAAAGTCAATGAAGTAAACATAACAAAAAACATAACAAGGGTTCTAAGTGGTCCAGAGGACTATAAAGTGTCTATGTTAAAACCACTGGAAATTAGTCTGGAACACTTAGTAGCCCAATTTTCCTGACTTCTTCTTATTGAACGCTGCAACTGTGTCCACCGACACAGTGCTGTCGTCCAAGCCGTTCCAAATGTCTACAACTCTTGCACTGAAGAAGTTTCTGTCCTAATGATCCTTTGGGCTTCTTAAACAATTTTTATCTATGACCCCGAGTTGCTTTGCTTGGTGCTAACTCAAAGAACTTCTCCCAACATAGTGCTTCCTTTCCAGTAATGATCTTGTATGCTTCAATTAGGTCTCCTATGCTTCAATTAGGTCTCCTCTGCTCCTCCGTCTCTCCAGTGTTGTTAGCCCACACCTTTCCAACCTCTCCTCATAGCTCAAATCTTTGTAACCCCAAATCAGTTTCGTAGCTCAAATAAGTGTCGTAGCTCTTCTTTGCACTGTCTCCAATGGATTCCACACTTGGATGCAGTATTCCAAATGTGGTACAACCAGATAATATCCTCCATTCATACACATGATTCCACATACATGTAGTTGTCGCTTATTTACTGACTTTCATAGTAACTTCATGACTCACTCACTGTATCAGATCATAATGTAGCCTACTTGTTTACATATTTATCTGTTCATTCATTTGCCCATACTTATACGCACATACAGGAGTGCATGCACGAATGCAGGTATGTTTTGTATAGCCTACCATACATACATACATACATACATACATACATACATACATACACGAACCCATAGGAAGGCAAGAAGCATGCATGATATTATGTGAGTGTAATGATAATTACCTTCACGTGCAAAGACGCATTCCTAGATGTTACATGATTACATGATCTTATTGCATTACTCATGATTACTGTGTTCTTTAGATGAGGAGAAGAAGAGAAGGAAGGGAGGAGGACGAGGAGGAGCAGGAGGAGCAAGAGGAGAAGAAGAGGAAGGAAGAGCAGGGAGAGGAGAGGAAGAAGGAGGAGAAGAGGAAGGAGGAGAAGGAGAGGGAGGAGACGGAGAAGGGAAGAATGAGGAGTATAGGGAGGAAGCGATCATCTGAATCGATTGACTGTGGTTCCGCATTGTTGCTCATGTAGAACGACATCCATGTCAAATTTCGTTCTCTCCATCATTCGACAAATTAATTAATTATTTCACTCAATTCTGTTGTTTCATCTTCTTCTCTTGATGCAGCAACATCTGCCGTTCATCTTCTTGCTGCTGCTGCTGCTGCTGCTGCTGTTGTTAGTTCAGTTGAATTCTCATCGGAAATAATTATTCACTTTTGTCGTCATCTTTCTGCTTCGATGCGGATGCTGAAAATAGAAGATAGCAACCGGATATGCTGGTCATGTCATTGTCATGCCGCTGGTCATTGTCATTGTCATTGTCATTGTCATTGTCATGCCGCTGGTCATTGTCATGCCGCTGGTCATTGTCTCTAATTATTGTGTCATCTTCGCATTGACAAATTACTTGCAAGGCCGGAAAGATAAGAAAAGCAGCAGAGAAACAATATTTTTCTGCTGCAGGGCACAACAGTCGACAAGGACCAGGAGGCAAATCTCCACAGACTAAGAAGAGTCAAGACATCAAATGCATTCCAGAAGAAAATCTGTAGCAGAAGCCAATGCTGTTGTCATAGAGATAAGAAGTGTCTGCAAAGACCAACTTCATTGAACAGCGAGGTGAATCGATAATTAATAGTAATCGATAATTAATACTGATAGATAAAAAGTCAATGCTCTCCAGAAAAAATCATAGATTAAAAGACAAAATTCGCTCAAGGTCATAACGAACAAACTGCATTCCGGAAGATAGGTTGCCTGCATCTAAGGCCAGTGAACACACCACTGCAGGTGATCAATTATAGATTATGATAGTTGTCGTATTTTGACACTAAGTACCCGTCAAGCCAAACGGTGACTCCACAGTGCGTTTACAGGCTGCTCAATAAAGTATAGATACTTGCTTGTCGTCGCGTACAAAATCCAGGCGAAGGCAGGTACGAAAAATAGTTAACTATAGATCTAACGTAACAGAAAGTATTTCATTCTGCCATGCTTGAGTTTATTTCATTTTACCATGCTTGAGTTTATTGTTTAACAAAAACGATGCACAGCCTTTTGTCAGCGAAGAATGTTTATTTACAAAACTTCTGAACAAACTTTATGGAAAAGAAATCTGTGGTTTCGTCGTGAAAGACGTTGGTTGAAGCAAAAGAATAATTCACAAAACAAGTAAACAACTGCAGGATCTGATCCGACTTTTCGGAATTGTACGGTCGTCGTCGTCGTCGTCGTCGTCGTCGTCGTCGTGTGAAACACGGCAAGACAAAGTTACTGCTGTAGGTCTATAATCAAGTGCACTTTGAGCAGAAGAGTCAATTAACCCTTTACCCGTTTAATGGGAAAATGAACAGATAAAGGGTTAATAACCACATTCATTGCAACCGACAAAAATGTCGCAAAAACGAATTCACTAAGTAAAATAGAAATATCAGAAAGACAAGCCTATAACTCCTGCAGAATTCAATGAAAACGTCTGGAATGACAAATTATTTGCCCCTATTTCACTGTTTGAGATAGGCTTAAAAGG